>JANHGB010024438.1:0-13061 GCA_026283785.1 Coracopsis vasa | reverse complement strand
AGCCTTCTCTTCTCCAGGCTGAATCAGCCCAGCTCTCTCAGCCTGGCTCCAGAGCAGAGCTGCTCCAGCCCTCGCAGCATCTCCATGGCCTCTACTGGACTCTCTTGAGCAGGTCCAAGTCCTGTCTTTGACTCCCTCAAACACAGATCAGCCAATATGGGAAATTACAGCTCAGGGTCAAAGTCTCTTTATTTTTGAACATTTCCAAATGTGATGCATTAGGACTTGGCTTATTATGGAGAGGTTTAAACTGCAGACTAAGACCTAAGCACAATTTCATATTTGGATCAATCTGTTGGTTTAGAAATGTTTCCACTATTTCCAGCCACCTTTTCATGAAGCCTCAGCTCTGTGGGTGTTTGCTCTGTATTTTTAGGTGCATTCAGGACCAATTTAAGATTATGACACATAGGTGGCTTTGTGAAGCTGCATATTAAGGACATATTGCTTTTGTTTGTAGGAAAGCTTATTCACCCTATTTAAAATAATCCAGCAAGAAGTAAATCAACATGGTGTTAAGAAAATTTCCGTTTCCAAAGATGAGATCATGTAACCTTAACTTTCCTGCCTGTTATTCACAGTGGGTAGGCAGAATTATTGCACTTGTGCTTTTGACAACCTTCATATATTTAGTCAGAAATCTCTGTTTCTGGAATCTTTCTGTGTTGTCATGGAAATTATCACCATGTCCCTAAGATTAGGATAACAATTTTATGACAAATTACAGGAGATAGGGAAGGGGAACATTTTGGCAGAAGACAATACTTACAAGGAAAAATCACACAACGGTTTTGCACCCTTAAAAGGCTTCCAATCAAAGATTAGGTTCTAATCTCTGCCCATTCTTTATAACTGGGCAAGCACAAAATCTATCAATCTATCTGCTGAAGCTATTTTTTTTGTAGGATTCAATATAGAGCAGCCCATGCAGTCCCATAGCCAGGCCATCTCAGGCTGCTTCCAACCATTTGTCTTAAGCGTCATACACCAAACTCTAGGAACAAAGCACACCAGAACATAAAGATCTCATTAGGATTTCTGACCACTTTAATACCTGAATCATGCAGACTGTCATAGACACCCTGTGCAATCACCAGGTTCCTAAACCTTTATAAGACTGTTCCTACATGAAAACCATCTGAATGGCACCCAGCATAGATTTGTAACAGCAGTGGAAACTCTTACTACATCCACAAAGGGATGGAAAAACTGATTTTAGCAGAGGAGAGAAAGATGCTTTCTCCCCTACTGCTGTCCTATCAAGTTTGCAGAGGTGTCCATGGCATCTGGCAAGTAAAGAAGAAAGATGTTCTGGAAGGCAGAGACCTGTTGTTCCAGGCTCTGTTCTAGGCCATATATGCTGCCTGCTAGCTCTAAAGAGCCAAATGCAGGAGGATTCATCATAGGGGCATTTTCTCAAGGAGGGTGATTCCCTTGTATGAAGGAACCATGTGGACATGCAACTTCCAAAGCAGAGGGATTTGGCCAGGTTTTCAGAGGTCATTTTGAGCTGCCAGATCTAAAGCAGGTTTCTGCTACTCCACAAATGAAGCAAGCTCCAGAAGTCAGAGCTGAAAACAAGCTTTGCCTTCACTAGACCTACGGAATGTGAGAACCAAAAGATTGATCACAATAAGATTAAAGCCCAGATACTAAACAATCGCTTTCTAAAATGTCAATTCTGCTGCCTTTCACAGTTACCTGCACTCACTGACCAGAATACTAAAGAATGCAAAATCTCTGCTACTTTCCATTTAGGGCATAACTAACTGACCTACAAACAAAAATAGCACTTTTTCTGTGCAGCTGTCTAGAACACAGAAATACCCAAGGCAATTCCTCTAAACAGAATTGATATTGCTGATAATTTTTAAGTGAAAAACAAATGGGGAAAAATGAAACTTACTTAGAAAAATGACCAGAATGTTTTTTTCTTTCTTTTTTCTTTTCCCACCTTTTGCTGGTTGCATTTAGCCAGAGCACAGCTTTGTGTTGTATGCATTGGAATGGGCTGCCCAGGGAACTGGTGGAATCACCATGCCTCAAGATATTAAAGAGACAGTAGCTGTGGTGCTTAGTGGCATGGTTTAGTGGTGGCCATGGCAGCACCTTGGTTGGACTCGATCTTAAGAGTCTTTTCCAACCTAACTGATTCAATGATCCTATGTCTGAGCTGTGTTTAGTCCAGTTCTTCCAAAACCTATAAGAAGACTCGATTAATAAGATCCTGGATAAAAAAAAGCTCTTAGCAATGAATTGAAAATATTTTGTTGTTTTTGTCTAATATTGATATTCAAAACTGTAACTACATCAAGAATTTGGAGTTTCAACATTTGATTTTCCCCCCTAATTTCTCATTAGCAAAATCACGTCTTTCATTTATAATATAAAAGATTATTCACATTCAGAGATTTGGCAAAGTGGGATGGTCCTAAAATAAGTCATAAAACATCCCGAGTGCTTTAGTTTCGCCTTTCCGCACCATATAGTGTCCAAGTAGCAATTCCAACCCTTTACCAGTAGAGGGCAGACGCTGACAATAATTTGAGGCTGAAGCCCTAAAGCCACAGCAAGATTTTGGTTAATTAAAGTGCTAAAGCTGAGAAAAGGAGTAGGATGCAACATAAATCCATCACTTACTAATGTGTAAGTCTGCTAAAAGCTCTCCAAATGGCAATCATTGCGGCTGACATAAAAGAAGGAAGCTCAGTGCCGAGGGACGAAACCTCCTGCTTGAAAAACAAACTAATTCCCTTGTGTTCTTCCTGTTGGACAGTAACTAATTTCAGTCCAATTATTTATTTCAAAAGAATAAAGAAACTTCCACGTCTGAAAACCACACAGAAAAGTGGTTCAACACAAAACATCCTAGTCCTGGTAATGGTGCCAGCTCCAAAGAAGCTACATCACTGGGGTTAGGGCGGCTTTGAAGATTTGAATGGCTGGTTAAAGGCCTGCACAGAAGGACCAGGGAAAGACAAACAAGCCTCAAAGGCACAACACCCCCTCCCCAGACCTGATAGCATCCTTTAGCCACTTCAAAAGAGCGCAGGTCTGTTTGATATTCACTTTTCCTCCTTGAATTTGGAAACATGTAAACAGAGCGCTGGGCCAGCAGCCTTGAGCTGAAAGCAGGATCCAAGGAGGGAAGTAGGAGGGGTCCGTGGCACAGCTGGCCGGGCCTGGCTGTTGTCAAACGGGAAGGTCTATCTGGTGTTGGCCCCTGCAGATCAAACACAAGATACAGCCCCTTTGAGAGTATAGGACCAGATACATTTGGGAACTTCCTGGCCTGGCACAAGGTTACTATGTAGGATTTCATGGCAGACCTACTGTACTTCATGGCAGTTCTTGAGAGTTGTCCAGCTTCTCTGAATGACCCCACTCCTGGGATTTGCTGTGCACGTGTACAGTCCTCAGCCTTTGGAATAAGGAGTAGATGTTCAACAGTCAAAGAAGAAACCCCAAAACCTGTAACTCTAAAGGATGCAAATCCAGGAAGAAAGCAAAAATAACCCAGTGTTTATTATTCTTAGGTTAGTGAGAATTTTATGAACCATCTCATACTTGGGTGACTGACTCATGATACTTTAAAGCCTGAGGATGTCAAACCTATAATTATTTACTACTGGAAAATCAAAGAGAAACACCAATTTTCATAAACCTCAAGCTTCAGAACAGAAGCCAATCTCTGCTTGCACCAAGGGCCTCTTTTTGAAGTAGGCTATTTTAGAAAGGCTCTTTATGGCAATTCCTCTGAAACACCCTGTCCTGGTGTCTGCTGGAGATGGCAAACAAGAGTAAACGAGCCACTGATCAGACGGATTAGCAGTTCCTCCAGCAGTGAGGTGCCTGCTGACCAAAATATGTGGTCAGCAAAGCATGTGAGTAATTCCTGCACAGGCTCACTGAAGCCAGCCCTGTCAATCCTGTGGTGTCACCACTTTTGTTGCCACTCTGTTAGAAAATACAGGCTGGGGAAAAACACTGTGCTTGAGCTTCTGGTATTTCCCCCCAAAGCCCTTCACCAGCTTGCCTTGCAAGTACCTTTGTACAGGTCCCACACAACTTTTGCCACAGTTCTTGCTGTGCAAAACAAACTCCTGTTGCCCTTCCACCTTTACTCTGCTCTCCAGTCAGATCCCACTTCCCACTTCCTGCCTTCTTACTTAAAATTGGGGTCACTTTGCCCATTTCCCAATATTGACACTGCAGAGAGGGGTTTGTAAATCCCATCACTGCTACCAAAATGACTCCAAAAAGCCAAGGAGAAAGGATCTTTGGTTTGTGATTTTCCCTTCAGAAATTCAGGTGGGATGAGCTGCCAGGCTCATCTCTGAATGCAGCATTTGTGCAAACAGGGCTCTACTGGAAGGCAAAGAAGGATAGAAACAAGAGATCTAAAGGCTCCAGTCTGCATGCGCTCAGGCTCCTTTCCTTTGCTCTATCAGGGTGCCTTGCATTAAAAGGAACCTTTAAAGGTCATGTCAGTCTGCAGCTGGCTATGAAAGGCTCACCATGAAAATGCTTCACCAGTGAGTGAGTGGCTGGGTGGAGATGGCCTATGCACAGCCCCTGTGCTGCTATTGTCTGGCATTTTGTCTGAATGGGTTTGGAAGCCTCTTCCATGAAGAGCTGATCTTTTCTCCTCCTCTGCTACTTACTTCTCCCACTTTCATGTTTTGTACTTCAGAGCTGTGCTGCTTTTCTAGCCAGGGTCAGCACAAGGTCATGACTTGTGACATGAGGTTAATGTAGTTGTTAAGTAACAACATGAGTCTTTTCAATGGCATGAATATTCCACCCCACCCTCTCCCAGACACACACACGCTTTCTGTCTCCCAGCTGAAGCCTCAGTTGAATATAAAGAGGATCATAAGAGGCTCTTAGACAATATCCAGAGCAGTTACATATATTTCAATGAACAGCAGCAAAATAAGCTATTTAATACATAGCATTGAAAGGTTTCCAATCACTTTAAAAAGTTGGGCAAACACTGGGACTGCCTTTTGATAGCTGGAAATGAATGATAAATATTGATGTAGTATTGACACTGCATTGTGCACAAGAACAGAAAAGAGCAGGTTGATCCAAAGCTCTACATGTGCTGAGCAGCTGCAGTATTCATTTACTTTAAGGGTGGCTGCAGATGCTGAGGAAACAGTGTAGGTGATCTGGATGAGATTTTTGGAGATGGAAATGGGAAAATCATGGAATTGTATTTCAAGTTTGCAAACCTTTGCAGTCAGGCACTTTGAAGTGAGGGCTGTCTTTGGGAGGATGGGAAGGAAGAGGGAGATGAAAGAAGGTTTTAAAAAGTGTCAAGCCAAGATGCACCAAATTTTCTTCCTACCCTCCCCTGACAAACCACTAAAAAAGGCATTACTGGACCAATATCTTAACAGACATTTCCCATGTCTATTTTCTGTGCTTCACATGAACATACTCCATGTAATCTGTAATTGTCCAACATAAATGACAGCAGGATACTGGGTCAGATATTAGCATCATAATGTGGTACAAGGCCCCTGTTTGATAACTACATGCAAGTGTGAAAGGGGCCATAGTTAGGGCTGGAGAAGAGAAATCCTACCAACTGTCTGCTTTGCTAATGACACAGCTTTGTCTGTGTCTCTGAATTCTGAGGGGGTCTCAGAACAGTTATTTACCTACCTCCCTTAATCTGATGGCAACCTTTTGATCTCAGCTGGATCTGACCACTCAGTTTACAAAGTACAATTAAAGACAGATAAAACCTCTTGAAAACAAATCTTTCAAATCAGAAGACCCTAGTAAAGAAGCCCAATGATCTTAAAGTCAAAACTCTGCAACTTCAATGACTAAGAGTTTGAATCTAAGATTGCTCCTTAAAGAAGAAAGGGGCTGAGGCTAGCTATGCCTCATGGCTGTAAGTATGAATCAGAGCAGCAAGGCAAAGCAAAACAACAGTACAGGTTCATTTCAAGAAAGAGAAATAAAAATCCAAATATCTTAATGTAACAGACTTTATCTGTAGTAATCACACAGCTTCAGACTTGCAAACTCTCATTGCTCTGTCTGATTTGTAAACCACCAGGAATTTCACAGCTATTTTTCAGTTTGACAGAGCTATCAGGAAAAGAAAGCAGATCTCATTTCTCCAGAGAAGTAGATGTCAAAGCATTTTGAGATGGTTATTATCATCAGAATTGGGAATACAATGCAATTTTGGGCTGCAGTATAAGCTGCAAAGGGATGGTTTCATGTTCATAGCAGATATTACACAGCAGAAGCACAGACATGATGCAAGTCCCTCTGGAGGGTGCTGTACTCAAGAACTGCTGTTTCATAAGGTGCCACATCTAAGGAGGGCCATGTTAGTTACCAGAGATTCCCCAGGTGTCAAGAACAGGGAAAGAAATCAAGCTGTTGTCTTTCTCTTCAGTTCAGTTGTCACCCAGCTGGTGGGTGCAGTGGTGAAGCTATGGAATAAGTTGCAAAGGACCAGCACCTATCAAGCACTGCCTTCCTTTGGTTTCAGAACTCTAAAGAACTATTTGAAACACAGAAAATAAATACATTCACTCTTTTGTGTACAGCCCAAAATGTTATTTCAGAATCTCTCCTGTGTTGCTTGCTCAGTGGTAGCTTTATTATTCTAGATGTGTGTGATGTTTTACAGAAACCAGAGGTACCAGGCTTTGCTTTAGGCAATTGTCACTGAAGTAGCTTTAAAAGCAACTGTCATGGTTTTATGTGGGTTTCTATGAACTTACAACAGCTGTCCAGTTATAAAGCAGCCTACAAAACATCTGTGAGAGGCCTCAGAGGGGGCAGTTGGTTCCTATATGCCAGAGATGCACAGACAGCAGGAGTTAAATACAGCAGGACAATTAGGGCCCGAGGGAACCTGGGCTTTTCTTTCATAAAGATGTAGTGAACCATTTATGAGAGGGAATGGTCAGAACCAGATACTGGGCAAACTGCAGTCAGCACCATCTCTGCTTCCTCCCTTGCCCTGCAGGGGATTTCTAATCTTGACTCGCAGCTACTCCTTGCTTCCAGCCATGCTATCTTGCCATTGTATTCAAGAGTCACCAAAGGGCTCAGATCCCATGGTCTCCCTTCTGAATTCCAGCTAAGAGTGGCTGAACAGGGCCTGCATCCACCAGCCAAATAGTACCTCCAGCCCATGAGAAGTTTTTCTTCCAGTCTTTTCACCAGAAGAACATTTCCTTTTTGCTATTTACTTTCTTGGTAGAAAATAAGACAATGATCACACAGCCCCTTCTATTTCTGTTGCTGGATTCCTCCTCAAGGCTCCCACCACTGATCTGTGATGCCTGCAGACTGTCAGCATCGCATGTAACATGCATCAAGTGTATCAGCACTTACAACCAAGTGATAACATGTTTAGTCAAAATGCTGATTGTTGGATAAAATACTTACGTCAAGGATCTAAAGACCAAGCAGGGAAAGAAATTACTTACAATGACCTGTGTGTGTCACACTGTGATGGAAAAAAGTGCATATTTAGAATAGTAAAACTTAAGTAAATTTTGAATAGTGAAACTTACTAAAGCACAAAACTTCCTCTGAAGGAATATCTACCCCTAAACATTGTTCTGCTGGTATTTTGAATGGCATCTTTTCTAATGTAGTAAGGCACCACCAGACTTTGACCTAATGCAATAGAATACTTTATAAATATCTAATGAGGAGAAATGAAGAAAGAAAATAGATTTTAATCGCGAATACTTTAAATAAAGACAAACTTTTGTTACTGAAATGAATTCCCAAAATGAATATGTGGGGATAAGGGTAAGTGGGTCATGTGCTGTGCATTGACACAGCCACACTGGAGAGCTAGAGGACAGAGCCTACTACAGAAACATGCCAGCAGAGGGTACTCATACTTTGAACATCCCAGAGCTGGGGTGCACCGCAATGCTCTTGAGGGCTGGAGGACAGTAGGGGACCTTCAGGAGTACGCAAAGTACCAAAGTGAGTGGAAAAATGTCCCTAATTCCTCACCACTCACCTCTCACTAAAGACTTCATAGGAGCAGCTGTGAGTAATGTAGCAAGAAATAGAACATAAATCAAACTTTGAAACTGTTGCTGAAGACAATGATTTATAGGTAGTTTCCAAAAGCTGAGAAGCAGAAGGTCAGAACTATTACAAAACAGCTAGATGGATGAAACTATCATAAACGTATATGTCACACCTTTGCAGGTAAAATGTTATACCTAAGGGAATACAACTCCAAATGTAAGTAATATTATCAGTATGTACATCCTCATTCCAATACAGGATTGGAAAATAACAGAACAAAAGCATGTTTTACCTCTCCATGCCTTAACTGATACAAAAAACCTCACAAATCTCTTTGCTGAAGCAGTGACACCACTACAAAACCTGGGTTTGAGCAGGGCTCATTCTTCACAAGACCCTACCTTCTACCACATGGGAGGATGAAGAGCTAGGAGTAGGCAGGATACTCAGCAAATAACAACTCCAAAAGGCAGCCATTCCACAGGGAAAAGGGAAATTAAGCTCTGCAATTTTTTTGTAATAAAGGCAGCTTGAGAGCTGAGGGCAATAAGAGAAGTTTATGTTTCAACTATCACATATTCTATGTCTTTAAGACCACCTTGGACTTTAGGTGCCGTATTTAGAGTAACCTCATCTTAATTTGTTGTAGCCTGATCACACATTGTAAGAGCTCAAGGGCTCTTCTAATTTCCTTGGTGTCATATAAGGACATGTATCTAACCTGCTCCTTAACTTAATACCCAGACTGACTTGCAATGTTGTTTTAGTCAGGTAGAGAACATACCTGTTGCAGAGGTGCTGCTGTATTGAACAATTTGGCAAATTCTAATTGAAGAGGAGCAGAACTGGAAAGCAGTAGCACTGGAAAGAAGAGCAGGGAAGTATGTTAGTATCAGCATTTTGGTTTGTGCATGCACCAATAAGCATAATTAATACAGCTGTCCCTTTTTTGATCTTATTATTACCTTATTTAAACCACAATACTACTTGGATTCCTCCTCCCCACCTTTGTTTCTGCTTTGGATTGCTTTGTGCTAAGTTACATAGAAGCAACATCTGGACACCAATAACTCCTAGAAAAAAAGAGTTTCCTTATGATGTATTTACGAGGTAGCCTTTTAAGAACTGAAATGTCATAACCAGTACTTCATAACACAAAATTACTGAATACCAAGTTGCCTTTTACTTTGTTTTGAGCCCTAAGCACCAAATTAACTGCTACTGTAACATCACTACTGCAACTTAGAGTCATATCAGAGATAAATATAGCATGCCTCAGTTTGACTTGGGGCCTTATCTGGCAAACCCTTCAATAACTTCCACACAGAAGCCTTCCTCTCCCCAGCAGCAAATGAAAGGATTTGGGAAAGTCCCTTTCTTATAGAAAGCAAGCCAACTGCTGGACCATGTTTCACAATTATCAGAAGTATAAAGAAATGTACAAGCTGATGTAAGTAAAAATAAGAGCAGTCCCTTGAGTTCTATTAAACAGAGACTTGCTTTGTAGTGCTGTAGTGACTAAACTTCTGCGTGCCTCAGTTTCTAAATCTGTACTATGAGTTGTAAACTGGGAGACTGCCAGGAGGCAAATCTGCAAATTAATATCTGCAAACTGCTTTCTGATGATTAGGTAAAAAGAAATTAAGAAGGGCTGAGTGTTATGAGTAAAGAAGGTGAGCTTGCAAGTGGACTCAGCAGAGGGGAACTGCCATGGAAGATGAAGAATGTGGTTAGACCAGAAATCAAAAGATGCCATGCAAGCTGCAAAACTGAGAGAAAAGCATCTTCAACTGCAGGAGGGGACTGCTGCATCCATGAGGTGGAGCAGCCAGCTCAAAATGCTGTTTCTGGTAATTCATGTTTTGAAGTATATTTCAGTTCTACAGTTGAAGAAATTCTTCTTAACTAGCTAAACCCTAATGTACAGATAAATAATTTACGTAGAATGGGGTTTGGGTTGGAAAGGACCATAAGATCATCTAGTTCCAAACCCCCTATCACAGGCAGGGACACCTTCCACTAGAGCAGGTTGCTCTAAGCCCCCTCCAACCTGACCTTCAACACTGCCAGGGATGAGGCAGCCACAGCTTCTCTGGGCACCCTGTGCCAGCGCCTCACCACCCTCACAGGGAAGAACTTCTTTCTTATAGCCAACCTAAATCTCCCCTGCTTAAATTTGAACCCATTAGCCCTTGTCCTATCACTACAGTCCCTGATGAAGAGTCCCTCGCTCAAGCAGGGATGCAGCATTTATGGTTTGATCGGTTTGTTTTTAATACAAAGATCATTACTCTGACCATTGAATCTTCTGGAAAAAAGTAGAAAGAATAGTTCTAGACATGAGCGCTGATTTGTGGTCATGACAGTTGAATATATTTAATATCAATTTCCTTTATGTCAGAAAACACACTAGGATAGATATGAGATTATATTCCCAGAGCAGGTGGTTCTTAAATACATCTTCTCTGAGAAGGACCAACAGTGCAACTATTGCATTTCTCCTGAATTCAGAGCAGGGCTTCCTATTTCAAATAAAAGAAAATATTAAAATGGGCTCTGACCAAAAGAGCCATTTTAATTAGAGTGCAAGATATGTACTTAAATGAACATTATACGACAGGTCTGTGCTCCATTTCACCTGATGCCCCCTGCATTTTACTAAAAATATTATTAAAGGTACTTCTTGAATACAAGCAGCAAGTTTTGTCTGTCTGTATGCACTAACAAATCTAATTCAGAAGAGAAGGGCTGGTATCATCCACTGGCATGGAGTAGCTTTGTATCAAAGTCAGGTTCCTTCACTTTTCTGGTAAAATTATTTCTACTTCTTTCAGTATTCTGAAGCTCATGCAAGTATGGATGCCTGAGCTGGAGGGAGTCTTGCCTCACCCACAACTCCTTTACTATGTTCACACTCCAGAGTCTTAGTAACTTAAGCCAATTTTTCGTAGTTTAAAACCCCTTAGTAATGCTTTTGCTAACGTTCTGTGGAAGACATGTGTTTTCTTATGTTAACTCACCACTGGAATGTGTTTAACAAGGTCCTTCTTCCTAAGTCATGCATAGCTTAAATTCAAGGCAGGTTGCTAAAACTGGTCAGAACAGTCTCTCAGGGCTGCTTACATTGTTTGACAAGACCAGCCTATAAATACAGGTAAATATTTTTGTGTAAAGAAACACAAAAAGGTTGGTTTTTATAGACAATGTAACTTGAGTGTTCAGGAAGAGAACTGGCTGGAAGAGAATTAGTATTGGCATGTTCTGTGTTGAATGGAGGTACCTTTGTTTAACTGAACTTAGCACCATCTCCTGTATCAGAATTCAGCTTAAGGGTGAAGCACAACAGAGGACTTTAATTACTGCAAAGATTCATAGCTATGGTCAAGAAACTCGTTTACTGGTCCATTAAAACTCTCCAAAAATCTGAGGCATCTGGTCCAGAATTTAAGGTGGCAACTCTTCAGAGTTACATGTCTCCAGAAAAGAGCCTAGAGATGTTACACAAACATGCAGGACTGAATGCCTGTGTCTGTCAAAAACCAGCCTGCTAACAGTTCCAAGTTGTGTCAGAATTCTGTTTAAAATTAAAGTATTCCCAGGAAAGGTTTATTCTATGTTCATAGCTGTATTATTGTTGTGACACTTTAGATTTCTATTCTAGAGTTTACCTAAAGAAGTAATAGACAAGTACTGAAATGGAGTGTGCTGACTATAAGCTCTCCTCACATCTCCAGTGGCATTGCAACAGGCAGAAGGAAACAACAAGAGCTGCAGGTCCCCTGGGATATGCTGCAGAGTTCCTAACTGTCAGCTAAACAAATGTAACCTCATGATTTGGATATGGAGAAGCTTGGTCTAGGAATGTGAGAAATAACTCATACCAGATGCCACAATGGCATTTCCAGAGAAGTCACTTTAATGGTATAGTCACACTTTAAGCAGCTCTATTGCTTATTTCCCTTTCTCAGTGCTGTGGCAGAATGACTTTTTGTGGATTAATTTGTTAATAGGTAATCCCATTTAGTCGGTATATTTGCTGCAAGGCAGTCTTGGCTTCCCACCCGTTCACTTTGGAATGTTTATATTTAGCTATTTACTGGAAACACAGCTCCAGCTGCAGAACACAGCAATTACTTTGGATGGGTCTTGGTTTTCCTCAGGACATGTCTTTTTCTTGGTGTAGACTGAACAGCCTTCCTAGAAATATGTCACTTTACCTAAAGAGAGTTTTGAAGAATAGGTATGTTTACCTAGTATGGGTCCAGATTTGTGTTAGATCTTGATGAGACTTGCAGCCATCCCATGTTGTTCTTTTCAACCCCTTTGGGTGTATATTGCTGTTATTAGAATTGATTATTGTAAATATCAAAGGTATTCCAGGGCAATTTTAGTAACTAAAAGCTCCAGGGAGAAAAGATTCCAAGGTGTCTCAGTACATTCTGCCTCTCTAACATCCTGATGTTGAGATGCTTCTTCACTGTCTTTTAGGATGGTGCTCTAATCTATACCATAGATGGACACTGAGTCTCATCTTCCATTCCAGTGGGTTCAGATCAGGCAACAACACAGTGATCCCTATGGAGATATTTTCTCCATATGTATTTAAATGGCTTTGAACCCTGCTGTGCCGAATGGCTTGCAGCAAGCTGTTGGTAGAGAACTGATGAATGTAACCTGCCAGTTTTTATGAGCTTTATGATCTTCAGTTTTCTTCTTTAGCATACTTTGCTCAGCTATCACAGTACATTGTCCCACTGGTGATGGCTAGTTTGCCACCTAGGACTTGATGCAGTATTTTCTTCAATCTAAGTATAGGTTACATGTGTATAGCTGGATGAAATACAACTAAAATATAGATGCTTTGAAAGATACTGCTCTTGCAAAATACTTTAAAGATATTGTGGTGGCATGAACCAAGAGGATTGCTGGTTTAGTTTTCCAAATGTAGATGTCTTCCTAGCAAAGAACATTGTATGGCCAAGCAGAATACAAACAGCCTCTGTCCTAGAAGCAACCTTGCTGAAGCA
>JANHGB010024433.1:0-43618 GCA_026283785.1 Coracopsis vasa | reverse complement strand
TTTAGTGTGAGGTGTCCCTGCCCATGGCAGGGGGGGTGGAACTGGATGATCTTAAGGTCCTTTCCAACCCTAACTATGCTATGATTCTATGAATGGTTGGCTGAGATTGACAGCTCTAGCTAAGGCTCCCTTGTCAAGGGGAGACCTCATATACTCTTCAGCATGCAGCAAAAGGACTGCTGTGTTTCCCACTGAGTCCTCTAAAACCTTTGTGAGAAGATTTCTTTCTGTATCTTGCTTGTGACAGCCAAGATCTGAACTCTACCATCTTTATTTCCAAAGCCCAAATAAATGCCTAAGCTGAAGGAAAATGCTTACATTTCTGCACCTAGCAGGCTTTGCAGGCAGCCCAAAGGTAGAAGTATAAAGATGCTTCAGCTTTGTTTAAAAAGTATGATATTTGGGGGATTTTCATTGCTGTCTTATTTCCTTCCCTTACAGTGATAAGAAACAAGTGTTTAATGAAATCGGTTGATGACTGGTGGTTGAAAGGACATCAGGCAAACCTAAGACTGTTTCTTTTGAGAAGCAGATTTTCTACCTTTCTACCTCTTTATTTCAGCAGCTTGTGAGTTGGGTTATTTTTTAGGCTATTTTAGTAAATCACTTGCTAATTTTCTACAGTACAATTGTGACTTGCTTGATAGAAAAGATTTTTTAGAGGGATATGAACTCTGAAGCTGGCAACTGCAGCTTAGGACCAGTCTGTTGCTGTGACGCGTGAAATACATCCTAGTCCATTAAGATCAAATGAATTGGGCACTTGCTCGCAGAGGCAGTGTCTGCAGCCAAAAGTATTTATACTGATTAACTGCTCTTTTAGAACCCTTTACTTGAATTGCTAGCCTTCAAATAAGTCACCCCTTGGGAGATCATTGATGACACAGCCACTTGTCTCAAAATTCAGCTGTTTGATCTTTATTGAACTTGATGAGCAAACATTTAAATGATAATTGAGACTCTAATTAAATGCTGTGCCTGGACTCCTGGTTCAGGATTGAAAGGGGAGACTAAATTCTTTAATGACAATTTGGGGAATTACAGGTCCAAATCTTCAGCAGACTTGTAAGAAAGAAGGGTTTGTGCAGATGTTTGAACTCGGTCTGCTGCTGCCTTCTCTAATATCTCAGTTGATCCCCTGGCTTTAAAAGGGACTAAAGCATCACTAAGATCCCACTCAACAGAGTTCCCTAATGAGTGTCAGGACATTATATTTGCTCTGGTTAGTGAGATGGAAGTGTGGAACATTGGTTTTGTTCTATGCTTTCTGTTCTTTTTGTGCAATCTTGATACTCTTAAGCCATGTCTGCATTTGTAGGTTCACCTACCTTGGAGCAACATGATCTGGCTCCTGACTATGATAGAGTTCTTTGAATTTTATATATCAAATTCTTCCCTATTTCCTTCATTTCCTGATAAATTGGTTGCTTCTTCCTACATTTCCCACCCTGCCCTTTATCCCTGTTCATGTGCGTCCTTATATTTCTGCTCTTGTTCACCGCAGACCGTACTTATGGCATCTGTTAAGGTAGTTAGGGTATTACATCTTATCAGAGTTTCTCAAGCTCTTTAGTAAGTGAAGTCATGCATAACTCTATTCTCAAATGACAGTAGATGACTATTTCTCCCAACTTAGTCACATATCATTGCTACCCTGTCCAGGAACTGGAGAAGTGCGAATCATGCTTGGCACTTTACACAGGGATCTCAGAGGTAGGCAAAAATTCCGTCATTGCCAGTGGTTTGTGCCCTGTGCAGAACAGATTTGTTCAGCAGGGCCTACACAATGCTTAGGAGCTTGGTGGATTGCCAGCTTTGCTTCCTTCTTTCCTATCCTTTCAGACAGCGTGCAGCAGATCAATTTCCTTCGCTGGGGGGAGTCAGGAACTGCTTCAGGAACAGATGCTAGGGAAGCAGATGGGGCAAGAGTTGATTTGGAGCAGTGACAACTCCGTAACCTTTCAGCGTCAGCCTGAGATTGCAACTTTCCCTGTATTCCCTAGCAGAAGGCAAGTCCAGGCACAGGCAAAAGTACAGGCTTAGCACTGAGCTCAAGCAGTGGCAGGTGGCAGCTGGGCTTCTCGAGTGCAGTGTGTTGGCCCTGAAAAGGCAGCTTGTGATGGAAAAGGGCTTTTTCTCTCTTATGTCATATAGCAGCCTTTATTATGGAGAGCACCTCCTAAAGAGTTTATCCTGGCAGGGCTTAACAGCCCCGCAGCCATGTAAACTCTTGTTTTACTGATGCTGAAACAGGGATTGAACTGATCAGAAGTTGCTTCTCTAGGAAGGGACATCAACTCCTACACTTGAGTGCAGCTTGAGTGAGGTGTGTGTGTCCCAGGCCACCCAGAAGTCTGGGGCAGAGCAAGGTGTGAAATGGAGCTGCACAGCCTTCCACACACACTGGAGAGAGGCAGCTCCCCATGTGGAACATAACTGGGATCTCCTCCATTTCCACAGGGGCAAAGGCAGTCGGGGGTTTCGTTACCGTTTGTCTTTTGCTGGAGTGCTCCACTGGGGTTTATCCGGATGGTTCACAATATAGTGGAGAAATTCCAAAGCCTGACAAAGGATTTGGTCTCATGCAGCCTTTTAAGTGCTCTTCTGAAACCTCCATTGCCGCAACTTGCAAACGTGGACTGTACATGGTATAGAGGAGTCATGAAACTGGTCTAAGGAAGTAAGTCTTTAGGAGCTGTTTTAAATTCACTCTTTCAGCTGGGTAAAATCCCATTTAAATGTACTCAATTGAAAATGTGGGCTTAAAACTTTTAATAAGCCTACAGGGATTTCCTTCTTTCACAGTACGTATCCGAAATTCCCTGAGTGGTTTCTTCAGGATGCTTTATGGAAGTATAATTATGGCAAACTACAGGGTTAAGGCTGAATAAATGCTCTCTGAATCACAGATTTATTCTTTCTGGTGGTTGATAAGCAAGAAGATGGTGAGGTCTGAGAGGTTCCCTGCCTTTCATTTGAAAATGGACTGCAGACCTGGCCAAGTGACCATCAAAATAATCCTTATTTTTCAACCCAAGCTTTACCTTGAAGCATGTTTTAGGTAATGGAATTTCCTATTCTGAAGTGGAATGACTGTTAACATGGAATCTGATCCAAAGCGGCTTTCCTATGCATGATTTATTTAGCCGGGAGCCAATAATAACATATTAGCACCTACTTGAAGATGCTTGGTCCCATTGTGATGAAAAGCCTTGAGAACAATGCGAGATGTGATGGGACTCGAAATGAAATGAAACATGATTGTGCATTTAGTGCTCTTGTTCACAGAGCTCCCAGATATTTTCTTTATTAAGCGACTGTCACTTGAGAAGCAGCAGAAGAGCAAAAATAGAGTATTTTGTACAGCAGATCTTGATATTACTTTTCAGCATATGATTTTTGCCTTGTGTCTCAGAACCACATGAACAGTAGAGAAGGGAAGCTGACAGCTTCCTAATACTCTTCCTAGTAGTCTTCTTATACTCTTCTTACATGTGCCTTTTCCCTCCATTCATCCAAAGCCCAAAATTAAACTGAACAAAACCACAATCAGGTACTTGGCTGACATGACTTTCTATACAAGTATTAAGACCTAAACTAGAGACTTTTTCCAAGGTGATGTGTTGGGTAACTTGGAATAAAAATCTATCCGGCTGATGGCTTGTGCTGGTGGCATCCAGGTATAGACTACAGTCTGTATCAAACTATAGGTTTTTCATGGTGCTAAATGGAAGGTGAATGCAAAATGTGTCTGCTCTCAAGCTGAATTTGAGAAGCATGATTAAGGTATCTCACTGCAGGACGCTGTTCTGTCAGCTGGGTCACAGGTTGGAGATGCTGTGGTGACAGAGGCCAGGCTCCTCTGAGGAGATGTAGCCAGAGCAGAGCTTTGCAGCTCACTGCAATGGTCAAGGTCCCTAATGTGATACTTGTCACCAGCTGACTCAAACACAGTCTCCGAAATGGGAGAACCATTTGGAGAATTATTACAATATTACAGTATATGGCACTGTCACATGTGCACTGTGATTTACAGCTTAAAAGAAAACCCTTATTGCTTGAGGAGATGGCTGATAGGAGCTGATAAAGATGAGATGTCACAACCTGTGAATATGCTTTCTTACATCAGGAGTACAGGGAGACAAAGATGAAAACCAGCTGATAGATTAAAGGCAATCTTTACAGAGGAAATGCTGGTTGTCAGAAGAGGGGAGGGAAGCAATGCCAAGGTCCAGAAACACCTTTGGGTGCTGCAACCACCTGAAACCTCCTGAAACCTCTCACCCTTGCTCAAACTGCTTTTAGGAAGCAGGTATCTAAAATCCAAGCTCTTCCTTTGTGATGCCTTTTGAGTTCAGAAAACTGAATCCCTGTCTAAAGTTCACTGAGAGTTTATTCTCCCAGGATGTCTTCACTGCTTTGTGAAGATGCTTGGTGAGCAACCCAGCGCGCTGGCAGGCTGTATCAACCAGGAATTTACTCCTACAAGTGCCTCCTGCTCTGTTACAGTCCTTGCCTTGCTGAAGTCACAAGCATCCGTCTGCTTTGCCTGCAAGGTAGGTCCCTCGTGTTGAACTTGGCTGCTCCCTTACAAGAGCAGTGGTTTGCCAAGCTGTTTGGCTAAGTAGCACTTGGCAACATCAGGGTAGCAATGTGTTCAGCTGGGCAGTGGGCACACTTACGTTCAAGGGATGCTGCTGCATGCCCTGTCATGCGGCATTACTTCATACCCCGTGTGTGCCTCCAGGGCCTTTGCAGTGCAGTTGACACAGCCCTTGGGCATTAAGCAGCTGGAGCAATTGTCACAGGAGGTTTAGCAAGGAATCATGTAATAGCCAAAGTCACAGGCTGCATTGAGATATGGTAGGGGAGGCAGCTATTATGTTCCAGCTCTTTCTAAAAGCTGTTCTGACGCTCATAAGGTATTGTGTTCTGCATGTTGCTGGATTGAAGACTGCTGACTGCCAGGCGGTGAAGGTCACTCTGTGCCTTCCTCTTTAAGGCAAGTTGCTGCTGTTAATATTAACAAAGGAGCAGCAGTGCTGGCTAACTCCTGGCTAGTTGACCGACATCTCTCCTGGAGAATAGGTCTCTGATGGACTCCCCTAGGACCTGTATGCAAGCTGGAGAGTTGAATATCATGTAGATGTCAAGCCCAATCAGAGTTTCCCTGTCAGGAAGTGTTAGGGCAGCTGCCTGCAATTTGTATGACAGTGTGCATCCCTGCCAATAAACTACTTTTGCTCTCCGTTGTGCTGTGTCTGCTGTCTGCAGCACTGCTGGGAAAGCTGCCAGCGACAGAGCGAGCAACTGCGTGCACAAAGGTGGCTGGGTGGCACCTCTTGTAATCGGTGTTCTGCACGATGTATTGATCAGCTTTGTGGATGGATCCTAAGGGGTGATCATGAGCATCGTGTACCGATTCATGACATTTGAACCAGAGACAGGTTTAACTGTTGGGAGCAGCTGGTGTAGTGTCTACTTAAGGAAAAAGAAGGAAAATTGCACCCAAGAAAACCCCGTACGCTGCTTATTGCTTAGGAACTGTGTGTAGTGAAACGTAGGACACAGATGAGTAGCTTGTGACAGGACTGAGAGCGCTTTGAAGTAAAGCTCTTGTAAGGGTAAATCGGTGATACAAGTTAGACACCGAAACAAGCTTCTTGCACATGCATGTGCACACACCATGTCTAAGCAGTGAAGCCTGCTCAGTGCAGCACCGTTCCCAGATCTTGGTTCACAGGGTAGAAAGGTGTTCATGCTGCAGATGATGGGGCTGGCAAGTAGCAAGAGAGATTTAAAGGGACAAGGTGGCTGGAGTTTTCTCTGTATTTGCAATAATAAGGAGTCATGAGAAAGATGGAGCTCTGAGATTAAGCTTGCCCTACCAATATATTGAGTAAGGGCAGAAAAATGACTGTCAGAAACACCAGGGAAGGTTATCCTCCTCCTCAGCTTGTAAATGCTGTGTAGCAAAGGATTTCAGCCTTCTGAGGTAAAGTCTCAGGGTCCCAGAAGAGCTCTGTTAACCTTGAAAGTCTGCGTAGTAGGTTACTTTCTACCTGCAAAGTAGAAAGCACCCCTTACTCACAGGCATGAATGACACTGCGTCTGGTCCGGAGGCAGACTTGAAAGGACATTCATCTGCTGTTTGTGGGAATTTAACTGAGCAGAAGCTTCTGAAATGCCAAAACAGAGAGAATAACAAAATTATTCCCAAAGCACTGCCTGCCTTCTAATTGCTGGCCATCTTCCTTCATGAAAAGAGGTAAGAGAAGCAGTTCACACAAGCACAAGTGCTTGAGGACTGCTCTTCTGGGGAAAACAACCGCCTTTCTTCTCTTGCTTTCCGATGCTTAAAATGAGGAAAGCAACATATCTGAGTTGAGAGAGAGGAAAATCAGTTGATGTTACCTTGGTATCTGATGATCAAAGGAATACCCCTTCTGCTGTGCCCTGAGAAGGGCAGCAAGTGTTTCCCAAGTGAACAGCACTTAGTCCAGAGCTTATAATGCCCCTTTGCTCCCCATGTGCACACACAGACATGGGGCTGCCTGCCTGCCTTTAGAGAGCAAGGTATTTAGCTTTTCCCAGTAGAAACAAGGCAGCTTAACCAGTTATCCCCTGCCAATAAAAGGAAGCTAAGAGATGAGTCTTGGAGAATGATTATTCCCTGGGTAGGGACATGGCTGACATGCATTTTCTTGTGACAAGCCGCAGTGGGCTACAGCTATTTAGTAGCAGTAATTTAGGACATTCATGGCCAGCTTTACCATTCAGCTTCCTTTCATTGATTTAAAAGTCTGTGATTTCTGTTCTGACTGGTATGCTTTAAACACAGAATATAATAGAAGCTAAAAGAAAAACTGTTGGCTCTTTATATTCAGTTACTGTTTTACTGTGTGCATTTTAACACTCCGAATGTGCTGGCTGTTGCTTGGCATTTCCATCATGTTGGAGTGCCTGTATTCCCCTCGTGTTTCTAATGAAACACAAAGTATAGAGACCATAAATGACATGAAGAAGGCTACAGGCTTTTTTAATGACCAAAATCATATCTATTTTAAAGCTCTAGCCTAAGGTTATTGCATAACAAAGCAGGCAAAGCTGTTTCATCTGCAGTTTACTTGGGGACTAGGACCAAATTTCTGTCTCCCAGGTGACAGAAAACAATGGTCCCCAGTACAAGCGCAAAGACCCAGTCATGCACCATCCAGCACCACACAGTTAATGTAAATTATGTTGCCAGAATCCAATGATACCTCCCTTTGAAGGGGTGAAACAGGTAAGGGCAGGACAGTCAAAAAGCCAATGGGACAAAAGAAAATGAAGGAAAAATTAAAATGAACCAATACTGCAAAGCTATTAGAGGAGGATATTGCAATATGTGATGGCAGAGACCTTAATTGCAGGACACATAACGTTTTCCCCCACCTGACTAGACACAGGCTTGCACTGACGTTGCCATCAGAAATCAGGAGCAGCGACAGCTCTTCTAAGTTCTTAATATACATCACACCTCTTGTAGGAATCCTTGCTGGAGCTCTAGGGCAATTTTCTGAGATGAGAATTATTTTTCACCACCTGCAGATTGCACTTGTGCGAGATGTACTGAGGAGAAGACAGGCGAGATGCTGGATGCTGGCGCTCCGAGGCTGCATCCCTGGGAAATGAGATATCTGAAGAGAGGTGCAAGAGGAATAAAAAGAAAGAACAAAGTTCAATTCCTGGTGATTCCAGCGGACCAGTGTAATTGCAGCTGTCATTGGGAAAATGCTGTTTCTCAGGTACAAATGGACAGGGGGCACTGACATGAAAGTGGCAGCAGAAGTCAGTCTCTGAATGATGTTGTTAGGTGTAAATAGGCTTTACTCAGGTCTTGGCAAAGAGTTGGGAATGGGCTTTTTAGCAAGCTGAAGTTATTGCTTGCATTACAGTTGTATTCAGAGGCATGTTCAGGACCTGCTATACCAACCGTAGTTTTCACAAGCAGTATACATCAAAGGTATTGCATATGTATGCGTATATACATGTATATGTGGTAAGGCCCTCTGAGAACCATAAAACCCATTCAAAGAGACGAATGGTGAGAAAGGGAATAAAAAGAAATAGCTCCTTTTCCATCTGGGGAGTTACACTTGAGGAAAATGAGACACTTAACTGAAGCTCCAGGGAAAGCGCGACAAAAGCCAGGAAAGGTTTCTCATCCCTTGCCCTCATGTCCTGCACGTTTTACCAGCAGGTGATACTGGAAACCTTCAGTGGCAAACAGTCCGTGCTGTTTTCAGGGTTTCTCTTGTGCTTTCCTGTGCACAGCAGACTTTCTGTATGATGATGGAGTGAGAGCAGCCCAAAGGCTTTTCGTTTTGTGTGGACATGCGGTGTTGGCGCATGGAATTATTCCTCGGGCTCAAACTTCTATTAAGTCAACTCACAGTGGAGTAGTAAAAAGGTAACAAAATTGAATTTGGGGAAAGTGAAACTGATAAGAGATTTGCTGCTATTGGGAGTGTGGATCAGACCTCTCTGCAGTAGTTAACAAACGTTGCCCGAATGTTGAGTGCGCTGCCAGCACCGATGACAGAGCCGGTGAGCTTTCCTGCTTTGTTGCAGCTCTGATCTGATAGTGGGGTAGTTCCTATTTGGTTTTGTACTTGAGCAATTGTCTGTGAAGTAGCAGCGAAATGAAATATCCAAGGTAGTTTTGATAAGTTTCAAGCAGGATGACACAATGAGCAGTGCAGCTATAGATACATGCTCTGGTATTAAGCAGTGTTTTATGAGATGGTGCGGCGGATTTCATTTATATTTAAGTAATGCCTTGGACTATCGTTTCTGAGGTATTTTCATGTCTACCTTTGATCTGATATGTGTTAATCTAATGAGCTGGTAGAGGAAATTAGTTACTATGGGAACAATGTCTTTCTCTAACTTACTGCCCCATTTGGCTGCTCTAGCAGTCGGAGCACGCTGCAAAACGGAGGGAGGCCACTAGAGACAAAGATGCATTTCAATCTTAGAGGGAACTTTTGAGGTCAGGTTTGGGGTGCAGAGGATAACAGCAGACCTCTGGGAGCTGTACTGTGCTTAAATCAAAACAAGAGAGGAAGAGGGGGAGAGCTGTGATCCGACCAAGATAAGGAAAAACTCCAACAAAGAGGGAGTCGTCTGGTGGGAAGGAGACAAAGGCTCTGCTGCTGTGTTTCTTGGGGTGTGTAATTGCTAAATGATTAAGGACAGCTGTTAAAACTTGAAGCTTTTAGGTCTGTTCTGGGGATCATTAATAAGGATCTTCATCATTAAACAGCGTTTTGAGCTGCATCTGCTTCCTGTTTTCTGATGTAGACTCGCAGAAGAAGCCAGCGGTACTGAAATCACAGGCGTGCCTTCCTCTGACCCGGAGAGCAATGGTACCTGCCCTGATGGCTGGTGACCTCTGGGGATGTGCTGTTGGTTGGGAAGCAACACCCCATATAGGTATCGTTTCCTCTGTTTGAACCTTCTTAGAAGCCATTACACAATGTAATGATGTGTGGAGAGGAAAACACCAAATTCCTCATAATTGCTCATATAATTAAGGGGAGAACTTTTCTCTGAGTGGAAGTTTTTTAATCCTCTCTTATTTGATTCCTGTGTTTGGCCTATTGCCTGAGCTACACAAAGGGAAAAACACGTGGCCATCCTACCTCCCTTTGGCTCGTTAGCTCTCAGAAGCATGTGAACATCGGGTGGGTGCTCAGCCCAATCTCAACACCTACAGGTAAGCAGGGAATTCTTCCTCCAGGCAATTTGTTTGTCTCATTCCTCACTGTGTAATACATGTCATTTATTTTGCCTACTATGTCAGGGAAAAATCTGTACTATTTATGTGGTTAAAACAAATATTCATCATTTAACCACTATTTATGTGGTTAAAACAAATCAGGATCAAAATAGTTTGATTTACATTTTTGGAAAATGAAAAGTAATTAAAGAGCAATCAGTGCAATGCATGTTCGGGATAAATACAATCAATGCAAACCACAATACTAGGCATTAAGAAAACATTAACAAATGCCCATGACTTTCTGAATTCCTAACTGGGTTTCAGCTACCACTCTGCTACCACTCTCCTATTCCACCTCCTCTCTCCACAGTCACAATTGTTGTACCTTTTTATTTCTTTTCAAGCTGACTCCTGCTCCCAAAGTCTCTTGGTAGTCCCTTGCTGTGTAATCCAGCTGATGGTCAACCTAAGGAAGCATCATCACAGGTAATTTCCTCCCAGTGCTATAATGTTTTGGATGGATGCCCTCTCAGGCAGCTGCAGGTCTTACACTGACCCCTGGGTTACACCAAGGTTGCTCTTCTGCTGGCTGCTGTTCTCCAAGCAGCATCACTGGGGGCTGTTTTGCTCCCATACTGCCCTCAGAATGGTGCCTGCCCCATCTTCATCACCATAATGAAAGTACAATGCCCGCCTCCTGCATCCCCGGCACCCAGATTTATTGCATTTCTGGGTCTTTATTCAGCACCCCTAGAACTTGAACCTCATTCTCTGGTGCTGTTTCTGAAGTCTAATGTTCTGCATATTATTTGACCCATTTATTTTCCAATTTTGTGTGTTTCAAATTTCCTCTCCGTTGGAAACCTCAGGGATTTGCTTAGCATTCAGCTCACCTGCCCATGAGCACCTAGCTGGGGTGGGCTAGACTGACTTTTCACACGTGTATGTGGCAGGGGAGGCATCTCTCTGACTGTCTTTTGTGCCAGAGTCACATCCCAAAGCTAGGTAGGGTCACACCGAGCCTAAATATATTGAGGTAAGGATTTAATACATCTGAGCCTGCCCTTCTTCTAATCTGAGCCTCATTGATGAAAACAGCAGCAGTAACTAAAGCACCCTGAGCTTGGCGTGTTGTGATGATACCTGCTTTCTCAGGCTGCACAAGTGTGACAGCAACGTGACTACCTGCCTTTGGGAACTCTGCCTCTTTCACCTCTACTGTGTTCCCAAGCTCTTCTCCAGAGAGCTTTCAATGGTGTGAAGATGGCAATAATACAAATAGTTAATGTGAAGTGGCTGTCAATAACTTCTAGGTCTAAAAACATAACACATCTAAACCCGTATTAATTAATTGCATCCCACTCTGAAATGTGAAAAGCAAGCAAATTAGGAGGGATGGTATTGTGATAATGATCAATGTCTATTTATTCCAGGGAACTATTGAGAAGCAGAGCAGCTTTGGCACAAGTGAGTCCTTACTGGAGTTTTTCTCCCACCTCCTTCTGAAAATTGGCTTTTAAAATGTTTTATAGTTAAGTGTATGATACTTTACAGAAAACAGAGGTGTGCAATTATGACATTAAATAATCTTTTAGTGTATTTAGTTTAAATATAAAAAGAGGGATTATATATAAAAGCCCTAAATGAGAAATTATCATCTCTTATGTCAACACACGAACAGGTTTTTCATGTGACCTGATCCACATTCTTGCTATTTATTGTTCATACTTAGTCCAATCCCATCTTCTGCTCTCTGAAGCATTTCAGCATCTTCTAACTGAGGTGAAGGGGCAGGGACCTCATCCTGGCACACACAGACCTTGAAGTGGGTTACAGTAAACAAGGTGAGTCAGACCAAGTCTCCAGCACCACCATGCCAAAAAGAGCCCATGTGAAAGATCTCTTTCACACAGACATATTGACCAGGCTGGATGTGGCTCTGGGCAACCTGATCTAGTGGAAGGTGTCCCTATTCACTGCAAGGTGTCCCTATTCATTGCAGGGGGTTGGTCTAGGTGACCTTTGAAGGTCCCTTCCAACCCAAACTATCCTGTGATTCTATGATTCTTTGGTTCGTGGGGTGGGAGTTGTCGGGATTTTATTTCATCTGATATTTGCAAGGCAAGTATCTGATAGTGTTGGTTTGTTTTCTGCATTTGATTTATATTTTTGCAAATAGAAAGGTGCAAGAAAGAGCCAGAGGAATAAAACCAAAAGCCTTAGAAACCAAAAGCTTGATTCTTCATACGTAAAATAATCTCGGGTGCCTGACCTGAAGTTCTTCCTTTATCTAACAGCAAACAAGAATGGGAAGAGCTGGCTGGGGGAGAGCTGGCTTTTCACCTCCAGGACCTCTCACAAGTGCCTCCCCAGACAGAATCTATCTGGGTTCAGCAGTTAAGGAAAGAGAAGGTGATGGGGGGTGGGATCCTGCCCGGCCATGAACGTGAGAAGATGCATGAAACACCATGTTCAAGCACACGGGTCCCATCGTAAGGAAATGGGGCTTTGTGAGAGGAGGGGCTGGGAATCACCTCAGATTTTCCCATGCATTTTCCTCCTATGCTTCCCTTGAACTCCCTGACATCTATGGAGGAGTGGGACATGGAAGATATCCAAGAACCTTTCCTTGGCTGGCGTCACTGTGAGAAGCTGATAGCTTCTTATTTGGGAGAGGAAAAGTGTAAAGGAAGAGCAGGAAGAGGAAATGAAACAACATATCTGTAAGTGCTTAAGTGTTAAGGAGCCTGTTAGGTGCCACTGAACTGAAATTAGCTCTGTTGCTATGAAAATAGTAAAGTACTTCAGAGCAAGCTTCTTCATCCTGGTCGTGCTCTATATTCTTCCAGCCAAGCAGCACAATTTGTTTGGCATAACAATTCCTCACGGATTACTCTGCGGAGTCCTTTTGGATGCTGAGAAACTGAGCAGTTCCTCATTCTCTGGTAGAGTATCCAGTGTTATCACAACGTGGTGGGCTGCAGTGATTCCTGCAATTACTCATGTCTGATTTATCACTTGATTGTAGGAATTCAGTTTAAATAGATTTTTTTCCCCCCATCTCCCTTGGTCCCTAATTGATTTTTCTTTTTAATGCTGAATCTTTGACTTCCTCTCATAAAATAGATTAGAGTCATTATAGCTGCATGCTTTTTAATCATTCTGCTGCATAATTACTGTTGCTGCTGTTGTCTTCTGGTGTACACGGTTTCTTTATTAGCAGCTCTTATTGCCAGAAGCTTTAAACATTTAATGATCTGTCAAGGTGGTAAGTTGTTGGTTTTCACTTGGAGACCTTTTAAATGATATCTTGAAGCACCTGGCCTGGTCAGACGCTTAAATATTCACTTATCTCTGTCTGTTTGGTGTCATGTTCTTTTTAATTACCTTTCTTCTGGATAACCAAAGTTACCCATTCATCATAGAGGAAATGTAAGCAGCTCACATGCAACTGTATCAGGCAGGAGCAAAACAGGCTTTCCAAAAATGTTTATGAGGTTAATGGCCAAAGATAACACACAGGCAAGCTTTCATACGTTGGCACTAGCAAAAGAGCCTTCCTGCAGCTTGATCCAGCATTCGCAGTAAATGCAGGCTGTAGTGGTTCCCATAACACAGAGGGGTTATGCCACCATTTCTTCTTTTTAATGCTTTTTGGGGTTTCCATTCAAGGTCCCTGCAGGAATACAGCTATCCATCTCCACGAGCTTCTGTAGGTATTTCCTATATAGCATGCCAGCTCTGGAGCAGCTTGCCTTCCTCAAATGCCAGGAAAAGCCAGGCAGTTGATGAGAGGTATTTTATCTCTATAAAAGGCTTTTAGATCCCAAGTCTCACTGAATCGAGTGTAAGTCACAGGGCTGTGTCTCCTCGAGGAGTCCTGTGAGGCTGTTCCTCAGCAGCTGGTGTGTGCATCAGCCTTTGGTCGTCACTGATGGGTAAGACTGCTGAATGATGTCATTTTAGAGCAGTGACAGACAGCAATGTCCTCTGGGGTCAGAGCTGTGAGCTCACATGGGCTGCACAGCCAGGACACCCTGTCTGCCATCAGGACAAGGTGTTGGTGGTCCTGCCTCAGTGGCTGCTGCTCACCCAAAGTGCTTGCTGGAGCCAGCAGCCTGGCTTCTGCATGTGCCTTGGGTCCTCGCCACGGGCACGGGGACAGCACTCTGCAAGGCTGCTTCTCCTGTGTCCACAAGGTGATCAGGGACTGGAGACTGTGAGGAAGGGCTGGAAGTAAAGAGTTCAGCACAGATTAGTGAAAGTGGGGACATTGTGGCCTGTTGGTAGGTTAAAGGACTGTGGTGGTGAGAAGATGCTCAGTTCTCCCCATCCTCAGGGGAGAGGACAAATGGTAATGGGTTTCCCTGGACTAGAAGAAGAATAAATAACTTCTCAGTGGTGAAATATGGTGAAGCTTAGAAACAGACCACGGAGGGGGCCTGGTGGCATTTCAACTGCTGGTGGTTGCCAAAGAGTGCATGAGACACAAGTCTGGCAAGTATGGCACAGGTATGAAGAAAGCCTCCCTTCTGGCAGGGCAGTGGGTCAGGCTGCCTCTTAATTCTCCTCACCTTCCTGCTTTTCTACATGGAAGTGCAATCCAGGTGAAATGGAAACACTGGGATTTGCACATGCTAAGGTAAAAGCAAATACACAGAGTAAAAGTTGGGTCATGGCTTTGATGTATACAGAAAAGAGTAAAATGCCAAGGAAGGCAGCAATCATTTATGACTGAAAAGAATATAAAGTCAAGAATTACTCATAGAAAAGAAGATATTTAACTATATTTTCAATAACACCTTACAGATTTATATCTTCTTTATAGTTGTTGAATTTATTATTATTTGTTTGCATTCCTTCAGCCATTTTGGGGTAAGCTTTTCCATTGATGGAAATGACCATCATCATTTCTATTAACACCTCTTTTGTGCTTTATTTTACCTTGCCAGAGGAAGCTGGTAGATATGAATTCCTGGGATTCTTCTTGTCTATATGATAATCTAGGCATGATTTTGACAATTTCAATACAATAGCATCCCCTCAGGAAAGCTTTGATTACACTAAAACACATTCTGAAGTGCTAACCTCTTAACCTTCTGGAGTTCATTATTTGGACAGATAAAAATTGAGTTTAAAGTGACCTAGAAGGTCTTCTTGCCAAGATACAATCTAGTTCAAATTTCCTCAAATTGAATTATGCAGACTTCATACCATGTATTGATTAAAAAAATCCTTCTTAATGGAGTCACATAATGAGGCTCCTGATACCATTTTGGCTTTTTTTTCCCCTTTGATGGAGTTGGCTTTTAACAGGAACTTCAGCACTATGCTTCGTAAAGCTGTCACCAGCTTGATGGCTTCTCAGTCAGATAATGCTTTGACCTCTGGGCCACATCCTCGTTTGAGAAAGGCATAACTGCCAAATTAACCAGTCCTGTGCCACTTATGAATAGATTTCTCATCTTGCATCAATATGAAGAAGCTGAAGACTGCTTTGAATTATCTCCTGGAGAACTGGTGCTGTGTCCTTGATTCAAGATGCATCCTTTGCCGTTCAAAATAGAAATATTGGTAAGTGCTGCTTTCAAATATCCTTTTTGCCCAGGATTTATAATTCTTGATTCATTTCTTTTTCAGACCAGAACAAACCCAAGCAAAGGAGTGGTTAAATACACTGAAGAGACATCTTCAGCTAAGATTCATGTTTGCTGTAAGGTAGGCAAGGGGTCAGGCGACTTGAAGTCAAGAGCTGCTCTATAGTGCTGGATAAGGAGGAGAGTCCCAGCTTTACCTCTGCCTTATCTGGCTCCATCTATGGCTTTACTCTGCAAATACTTTGGTTTGTGGATTTGGGACCCCTACAGCCGTAGTCTCCTGTAGGCCTCTGTGTCCCTGGGCTATCCAGTGACCTCTATGGGAAGAGCAGGAAGAAGTCTGATGCCTCAGCATTGCTTAATTGCCAAAATACGTGGCAAAAGAGAGACAAAGGGGAAATGGAACCTGGAGGCTTCTGCAGGGATGGTGTTTTAGGTCCTGCTGTGGACTTTATAGGGAAATCTGAATGTGTCCAGGAATGGTGAGTCTTTGAACTCTGTTTGACCTCCTCCAGTTGCTTTGCTTTTAGAGAAGGTAGTTTCAATAGTGATATCAGTTTTATGATGCTCTATGGGGCAGGTACAAAACCTGCTTAACTGAGTTGATAGAGGAGGAAGGGAATAGCTTGTTCTGTGTGAAAAAAAAAAAAGGAAAAAATATATAAAAAAGAATGTTTGTTTTTCTGAAATTTATTTGGTTTTATTTTTGAAGTGCTGAAAATCCCACGCAAAAAAACCTTCTCTTTTTCTGGTCACTTCATTGAGACCATAACTTGTCAGTAAAACTAAAAAATTAAAAATTCAATTCTCCTTGTTTTGGAGATATTTTGTGCCAGACCCGAAGCTGACAGCATTTGTTCGATTCACTGTAATTACTAGAAATGCTTCATCCATTCAGAAGCTTTCATGATACCCCTGGGGACTGTTAAGCTTTAATATAAGCTGTTATTCTCTTTATCTTTGATTTTTCCCTCAAATGATTTCCCCTTTTCTCTAGATGTCTAGTTTTTGTTCCTATAGTGCTATTTTTTTCACTTGAAAAGGAAACAGCAAAGCTACCGTGTTTCGAGTCTTTTATCTGCATTCTAGGGTGCAATTCTTACATAGAACTAAGCTATTTCTTGCTCAAATTATGCTGCAGGTTTGCTACTGAACAAGCTTAATCAATCAATAGTTCCTGTTTGATAGAGTAAATAAATGATGTTGTGGTATGTGATAATCTCTGAGTTTTCCCACCAC
Organism: Coracopsis vasa; assembly: GCA_026283785.1. Lineage (NCBI taxonomy): Eukaryota > Metazoa > Chordata > Aves > Psittaciformes > Psittacidae > Coracopsis > Coracopsis vasa. The sequence continues at coordinate 27,016 of JANHGB010024433.1, read as the reverse complement.
CTAATAGAAGGCTCATACGGAGGTGGGAGTCTGAAAATGAAGGAATTGACAGGCCCAGACAAATGAACAATTAAGGTGGTGTACTGAGGTCTGTGGCAAGGCAATAGAATAAGGTAGAATACGTGCCTGGAATATAAAGACCTTACATGCTAGTTTTAAGCGTCCCAGGAGAGCTGTTGGACAGATACTGCATGGAAAGCAAGAGGGTCTCATAACAGCAGATTGTCTTGCTTATCAGTGGCTTAGAACTTGGAAATACGGGCAAATGAGCTCAAGAACTGTTAGAGAACAGGGATATTGGTGTATATATTTCTAAAGCAAATTCCTGTTTATTTCAAGGAACATATGTTGGAGCAGCCCTGGTCAAAGAGGAAGAGGTCTCATACGTTGCAAGGAGCAAAGCGTGGGAGTTTTCAGCAGGATGTCCTTTGATCCTCAGTTGCAGCCTGGCTGGTAGTGCCCTAAGTCGTACAGGTTGTACAAGTTATAGATTTCAGATTTCACCACTATCTGGCCACATCTGCAGTGTTCTGAGTGGCAAAATGGCAATGAGAAGTGGATATACTGACAGTACCTCTTGCTTATGTTTTACAGCCATACTGTAAAAGAGCCATGAGCAAACTGGTCTAGAGGAAGGTGTCCCACACATGGCAGGAGGGATGGAACTGGATGATCTTAAGGTCTTTTCCAACCCAAACCATCATGTGATTCTAAATAATTCTCACCTCAGAAGAAGCAAGCACATGTAGCCAATGCAGTACGCTGCCCTGCACCTCCAGTTTGGACAGAAGAGTTGCAGCAGCAGATGCTTCAGCATTGCTAAAGAAATGGACCAAGGATTCGATTCCAGTTTTGGGGTAAGTTAACATGTTTGATTTGGGATTACTTCCTTTGTTTCTTTTGTGTTTGTTTCTTCCCTTAGCACCAATAAACTGCAAACAGGATGATAAGAAAGAAACTCAATTGTGAGTTGTAAATAGGATTATCGACTAAATACCAGTTGTAGGATCTACACTGCCAACATGTGAGCCAGAAAACACATCTCGACTGTATGATTTTGTTTCTATTTTCAAACAAGAAGCAGTTTAAAAAATCATTATCAGTTGCATCCGAGTTGATCACGTTTGATTTGGAAGGCGCTGGGATGCAATAAACAGGAAACCCCAGGGTGCCATTTTACCAAGACAGTTTTCAGAGAGGAGCCACGGTTTCTGCTGCAAAGCACTGTTGATTTACATGGGTTTTCTTGTCACATGTTTTGGCAAAATGTATCAGCTTGTGCTTCTTAACACCACCAAATAATACTTGACTTGCAAACGAGCTGCTTGGCAAGTACCCAGCCACAGGAGGCTTGGAAACTTGGCTGAATAAAGACGACTTCCATCTTTCCTTTCACCAGTTTGTGAACTGGCGCTATCCCTGCCATGGTCGTCTGCAGCCACCCTCTGATCTTTGCTCTTGATTCTTTGACATTGAAGCGGTTCATGCTGTTAGCTTCCACCACATTCCAAGCAATGGAAATGAAACCTTTGTTTTTCCAATGTTCATGTAAATGCCTTAAAGGGATATCAAGCTCATTTGTGCTCTTGTATTTGCAATTCATCTTTTCCACCTTGTGACATTGGTGTCTTTCCCCTCACTATGCAGGGCTTTCAAAATGTTCACCTTTTAAAGAAAAAAAAATAGGAGCTTACTTTGTATTTTCTTCTGTGCAACCTTCTTGTTCATAATGAGCTTAAATAGAAGGAACATAAACCCATCTGGAAATCAAATTATGCGCTAGGTTCACTAAAAAAAGTAATTACGTTATAATCAAACTGTCACTTTATGAGCTAGTGGGAGATGAAATACACCATAAGCTGACAAAAGAAGAGGATGGCTTGCTTGTTTAAATATCATTCACGGCACAAAAGCAGTGAAGAAACTCTGAATTACACACAGCATAATCAGGAAAGCTCTTGGAGCTGGGGACCACAGCACTAGAACTAGTGAGAGAGAGAAGCTTTCTTCTTTCTAACCTTCAGTTATATGCAGCCCAATGTGTGTTCAGGCTACTAATGTCAGCAGACTGACAGCCCAAGTGTGTTTGGATGCAGGGTGGGAGACACTTGTCTCATGATCAGCAAATAAACTGAATACATGCATCATGTCTTGCATGGGCTTCCAGTCTCTGTAGCTGTGGCAGTTCTTGAGTTATTGTCCTTGTTTGCTTCGTTTGTGCCACCAAGCTGTCAGCCCCTTTCAGCCAAGGCTGACTCACATCTCAGGTTAAACATGCAAGTGAATTGGGAAAATCTCAATGTGTGAGGGGTTGTATTTGTTCATGTCTTGCCAATTCTTGTGGCCTTTTCCACCTGCGCTGCCTTAATGTGAATGGAAATGCCTTAGTTTGAGAGGAAATACACATTCCTGCTTAGCCACTGAGTAGATCAGCAGCATTTGGGCAGGAGGGGTTTTCATCAGTCCTTCAGGCCCTTGTCATGTGAGCTTTTGTTGAGTAAAGTCCTTCTTCCACCCTGATCTAATTTCTTCTAGATTTGAGTCTGTTCCCTGCATTCCATTCTCTGCCAGCAATGGATCCTTTACATGGACACTCCAGCAATGAATTCTGATGCTTGGGAGCAGGCTGGTGGCAACTCATGGGCATGGATGTGGGGCATGGGGAGAGGGAGAGGAGCTGGTGATGTGATTTTGGATGCCAGCCTTGCCTTTCTAGCAGGGCCCACAGACAAGGCAAGCAGGAGGCTGCAAGTTTATTCTCGTGGATGGATCAAAGCTGGTGGAAGTCTGGCACCAGGAGAACAGCTCTCGCTGCCAGTAATGCATCTAATGAAAGAGAAATTGGTTTTCATTGGGGGCTTTTCTTCTGGTAACTTAAAAAAGATGCAGGAATATGAATGGGTTGAACTTTGTGTCTCTGTACTCTGATTTTGTTGCTATTCTAGAGATACAAAGGGTGACATGCCAGGAGGTCCATCCTCTGGAATTGGCGCAGCTGATACCCTTATTCAGTGCCTTGCTTTTCTCTTTTCATGCTATGAATACAGTGACAGAGCAGCACAGCGTGCTGTGCTGGTCGTGCACGTGTTATTTTCTATAGACAGTGGATAAGACCCATTTTGTGTATTCGTGCCACATATCTATCTGGCAGGGTACTGCGAGCCTCAGTAAAATAGAAGCTGGGGGAGCCCACTGGAGGCTTCCCAATACTACAGCTTGGTTTTTTCGAGTTTAAATCTCTATTTTGGTTAAGTACAATTAACTCTATTTTTTCAAAGAAACCTGGAAACATTCCCATCCCAGGAACATGAACACGAAATGAAGCTTCATCAAAAAGAAGTAATAACAAAACCTTGTCCAAATGCCTGTGTAACCGTAGTCTGTTTTGACAGAAGTAGCTTTTGTCAGAAACAGCTTTTGACAGCAGCTCTCTCCCCAGATAAAAGTAGCAGCTTGAAAGCCACTGTTTTTAACTTGTCACTGAATCTCGTCACAAGCAACCCTGCCCATGGACTGGTGGACTACTGCTGAGCGCTAAGTTGTGTATTGAAAGCCTCGTGAGCTTAAATTTAGCATCATCCCCATTTCACGTTATGCTTCGGTTGCTGGCAACAGACTTGGTTCAAATGCCACGGTTTTCTTGACATTAAATTCATGTTTCTAAAACCACCTTTATAATGCAAGATGTGTAAGATGTCTTGAATCTCAAAAGGAATAAAACCCAAACAAACCCACATACAAACCTCAGATCAAAACAAAACAAGACAAACAAAAGCATTTTCACAACAGAAGATGCAAGTGAGGTTTTCTTGGCTTTGGTTGTGCCTGTTAGGCATAACAAGGCTATTTGAAATAGAAACTGCACCTATCACAATGTCTTGGATAGTCTCACTGTCCACATTGTTGTTCTGCTGCAAGGATGAGGGCAAGGATGCTGGTTCATCTCCGTACCCATCTCCCTGCGCACAGGAAGAGTCACTGCTGAAGTCCCAAAGTTGCAGCAGAGCCGTGGATGGAATTTGTGCTCCCTGGTGGATTTGAATCCTGAAGGAATGTGAAGGGATTAGCATGTGCAACTTGTATTCACTCTCTTTGGGACCAACTGCCTTTCTGGCTGTCCTCAAACTGACCTCGAGTTGCAACAGGTGATGCGAAAAAAGGCTTCTAAAGAGATCAAATGGTGCTGTCTTGGTAAAAGAAATCTGTTTAAACAGCTGGGGCTTGAGTTGTGAGCCTGTCTGTGGTGTAGGAAGCTTCACTGATTCCCCAGGGAAACCTGAGATGGAGAAGGGCTATAATACCCTCCTTTTAGGAAAGAAATGAACCCCTTGGATCTAGTATTGCTTAACCCTAGCAGAGGAAGTCGTAAGGCTTTTACTTCTGCTCCTAACCAAAGTGTACCTAACACACAGCTTCTTTTGCAAAGCTAGCAAGCAGCTTTGGAGATAATGTCAAGACTTGGCAATACGCTGTACTCCCTGCCTTTTGACTTCGCCTAAACTAATCATTGGTATGGTCCCATAAGCAACTAAATCTTTCTGCTATTGAATCCTCTTTGCCCTATGAAGATCATAGCAATGCCATAATTTAGCTCAGATAGATGTGACACCATAAAGCTAAACACTATATTTTACCTTCTTGCAGCAGCTACTGCCTAGTGACCTAAACACTATGCATGATAAAGAGGAAAACACAAGTTGTACCTTAGAAGTGATGGGTTTGGGGTCTTTTTGTAAGTGGAGTCATGGAGGTGTGTAAAGACAAAATGACCCGGCTGGACCTGGAGCAATGGTCTCAGGGATGTATCACAGTTATGGATGACAGTAGGTGACATAGCTGACTCAGCCTGCAAATAAGAGTGGCAAAAATGACCCTAGCAGGTTCATGACATTGCGTGTACCTAGGGAGTCTCCATAGTCCCCTCTTCCCCCCCTGCCATGTTGCTTCCTTCAGCTACTGTGTTGAGTGGAAAATAGATACTTATTTATGAGCCAATCTGTTAAGATCTATTCAGGGCCTGATTTTTCCTGATCCTGAAAGGAAAAGGGATATTAAAGCTTTGTGTTGCTTCTCTGCAGGGGCCAGTGCACAAAGTCTCTGGCACAGCTTGACGCTGAGGTATAAAGGCTAGACTTGCCCAAAATGTACTAACAGAGCAGGATTATTTTCCATTTGCTGGATGCATTTGCTCCATACTTTTGGAGGTGCTATAGGGCCCTCAATTGTCCCCAAAGTCCTCCTTTCTGAAACGGCTGAGCATCTCTGTCTCTTTGGATCGTGCTGCTCTCCCTTTCCCTCTCCACCCCAATGCCAAGATGCATCATATGGGCAATATGACTCTGAAACTGTTCTACTGTCCATTCTCCCTACAATAACCCATACGAAGAGTGGTGAGGCTGATAACTTATGCAGCATCTTCCTTTTTTTCCCTTCTTCAAGCATGCTGAGCCTGAGAGAAATTAATATCACACTTCTTATCAACCTGTCCTTGTTGCTGATGCAAACCCTCTTAAAAGCATGCCGAAACAACGTGCTTAAGTGTGGCAATTTGCTCAAAAGTAATGGTGCCAGAAAACAGGACCAACTCATATGAAAACCTGCAGGAAAAGAGCTTTGGCTAGTTGCAATCTCGAGATTTTAACTAGAATATCAGCTCAGGGGTGAGTGCTGAGTTCTTATTGTGGAGAAACCAGAGATGGAGGTTTTAGGAATCAATCTCTGATATATTAAAACGAAAAACCCCAATCTGTGCCTGCAAGAAGCAAGCTTTCCATGTGATCCCTGCTCTTCAAGCACAGGCAACAAGGCTTGTTGACCTGGATGAAATAAATCACTGGTCTTAATACAGTTTTCCTATGTGTAAGTGAGAAGCTGCTGCTCTGCTTGCTTATTTTTCTGCTCTAATTATTCTCATCTTTGTTAAAATGTATTATTCCATTTTAACTCTGTAGAATAAAGCTGGAGTTGCTAATAATCAGGATTTTTGCTGTCTCAAAATGTGAAATGCTCAAAATGTAATGGCTTCATTAGAAGCAATGTGAGCCCTTTGCACTCCTGACCTGACTTAAAAGGATGTGTAATACAAAAGAAGCATAATGAGAAGGGCCCCCCCATTCTCACTTAATGTGTTTGATGAAGAAGGAAAACCCCAAACCCCTCCATAATAATACTTCATAACAAGCTCAGCTAAATAATAGAGGCTTAAAAAATGTTAACTTTTTTCTTCATGGCTCCAAACTTTCCTGTTCCTTTCTCATTGAGTTTTCTGTAATGTAAATTCCATTACACAGCGCTTGAGTTTTGGCCTTTGTGGAGACCTGACCACAACATTTTATCTATTTACTTATTTTGTTAGAGCTAAATCTATTTTCCCAGTGGAATCATTGCAATCCGTATGGGCACATCAATGCTGGACCCAAATTTCCTAGTAGAGACTGGCACTCCCTAGAGTTGAGCATGTGCCTTCAGCTCTATTCAGAAGCCTGTGCTTACTCTGTTGTTCCTGTTATTCTGATGCAAACTTCAGTTCTTTGTCTCCACAGTCATATATGACCAAGATGTGGGCATTTACCTTTAGTTATCTGTATCAATACAAAGGCAAGAAATAAGCTCAAAATCTGAGACATAAAAGTAATTGCTGTGTGGGTTTGGGCTTATTTGGGGGGTTTTGGGGTTTTTTTTTTAGATATCCCCTCCCTTCAATGCTATTAATTTATTTGATGAATCTCATCATGCAAGTCTTTCCAAACTGACTGGTTATCTCAGTGCACGATATCTGCTTGTTACAAGCATGATTTGCCCTTGCATACCCCAGCAGATCTTTATAAGCACAACCATTCCAAAAGGGGAGATGTGATAAATAGAAAGCTAGGGACAATTTAGGAATCAAAAATGAAGCAGGGTTTAGTCAGAGGCACAGATTCCCAAGGGATCTCTTTATGTACAGAACATATATCTAGTGAGTTGTAGACACTAAGACACGTGGATGTCAAGGCTCAGGAGGAGTGACTTTCTAGACCATTAAAAGCATAAGCAATTGCACCCAGATATGAAACTGCAAATAGAGTCAGAGCTCTGCCCTTAAAACTGTTTTGCACATTAGCACCATAACCTCAAAATTAATCTTTCCTCCTTTAGCATTTTCTTATCTATTGCAAGTAAATTTGCTGTGGTACCCATTGAACTGTCTTTCATGCCAATGCTTTCTGGCAGCCATACTGTGAAGATGCTGATGAAAGAAGAGAGGTCATTTCATATGGAGCTGGTGTATCAGATGGGTGTTGCTCTGACTGTGTCCAAAGGAGACGTGTGTGGCTTGATCTTATGGAAGCTGCCAACAGACCTTGTTAAAAACATACAGTATTCTTAAAGATAGCCTCATCTCTTTCATGGTCTGCCAAATTAAAAAGCTAATTAAAATTCAGCTCAAACTGAGCCTTCTTCCTGCAGACACCATCTTTGCTCAGACTTCAAGTGATGCTTTTGAATCATCAAAATATGTAGACAATGGTCACGGACCGAGGCTGAGAGCTGACAGCGCCCATTTTAAGCCTCTCCAGGACACATTTAAGAATTAAATCCTGGACTGATTCAGCCTTTATTTGTCCTACAGGCAACTGGGAAACTTACAGCAATTTATGGGCTTTCCATCAGTAAGACGGATCTGAGAGTCATTGGCATGGAAATGAAATTTCAGGTTGCAGTACTGAGGAATGTGTCATGAGGACATGATGAGCACCCAGTAAAATGCATGAGCATTTTAATGGGCCTAGCATTTTAATGGGCCTCTGTAGGAAAGATGCTTTTCTAGGCAAGCCATGATGTCCTTAAGGCTCTGCACCAGTGAAGGTTGAGGTAGCAGCCAGAGAAAGGTAAGTGAGGGTGGGTGGTAGAGCCTCCAAGTATTTTATGGAAAAGCAATGACAGAAGACAACCAATAGCAGAAGCACAGCGTCCCTGCTGCTGCACACATTCCCAAATGAATAACTCCGGTGGAAACCAATCACAACCAACCAGCCATGTCAGGCCCCTTCCTGAAATCCTCCCCAAGTTAGCAGCCCCCAAGCAGCAGTCTTTCAGTATCTCCTGTTAGCAATGTTTCTCTTCATTCCCAGCTGCACCTATATGCAGGTGAAAGCCTGTTTCAGAGCTCAAAAAGAGGTTGGGTAAAGGGTGGGATTGACCAAAGCATCCTTCTCTGTTAGAATTTATTGCCTGTGCAATAGGTCCAAGTATGTTCTCCCCCTCACCTGCTAGTCTCACAAATAGGTTTATTTGTACCAGCCCCAGAACGATGTTCCCACTAAAGCCAGTCAATAGTTTTCCAACCAGACATCAGACTCGCTCTATGGCTCCTCTCACCTCTTCCCAGCCTGGCCCCACACATCCTTCTCCATGTTGTGCTGATTCAGCAGCACTGCAGCCTCTCCCTCTCTTTGGTTTACGCTTTGAGCCCTCTGTAACTGACCCCACTTCAGGCACAAAGCTGGACCAGAGGACCTCTGTGTCCCCTCCAACCTGAATTATCCTGTGGCTCTGTGTCAGATCCCACAGGCACAATGCTGGCTTGAAACCAGCCTGGCTTTGAAATTTGCACTTTTGCTTGGCATTGCTTAAACGTGCCGACTTTCCGAGAATGGAATATCCAGCTCTGTCAGTCTCAGCAGGTAAGCTGGAGGGATCCTGTCCCGAAGGAAAATAGAGGGGAAAGAGGAACTCAGATTTGTATGTAGGAAGCTGAAGGATGGAGAGGTGAAGGCAGCTCCCCAGGCTTACAAATCCTGCGGGAGCTGAGAACAGGGTTGGGATAGCTGGAGTCTGAAAAGTAATTCTGTGCTTCTTTTCATAGCTACATTTAGAAAGATAAATAGATTATTTTTGTAAGGAATACCAGCTGCCCTGGCTTGCCCGTGGCAGGACAAACTGTTTTCTGAGGCATGAAAAAGAAGATCTTGATCTGCAGCTGAACTTGTTAATGACTGAGCTTGTTATTTGTTAGTTACCTTATTTAACATTTTCTAGAGGTACTGTCGTAATGTCTACAGCGAGGACTTATGCATTAAAGTCAATCTGGTTTATGCAAATTAAGAGTGGGAAAATGGGTTTAGGTAATAGGGATGTCATAAATATCTCTGGGTTATGAAGTGGTGTGTTATCAGAAAGGTCAGGAGCAGAACGCAGCGATTGCTCACAACCTGGTGTTCATCATGAGTCCCTTCTGTAATACCTTTGCATTGGTCCTTTTGTACCTTTGAAAAATACACTGATAAGCAGATAGGTGGAAATGGAATCTAGAGAGGATCATGCCATGAATTAAATTAACTCTACTAGAGATAGATAACTCTGGTGGTAATTCTTCCCTGAGTATTGGTGTTAAGGAGTCAGATATGGTGTATTCAGATGCATTTCTCCAAGGAGAAATGAGGCCAATGAGTGATTGTTGCTTCATATAATCAAATAATTGTTTTTCAGCCTGCTGTAGATTACTATTGATGGCAAGAATTGCCAAGGGGCATTCATACAGGGAAAGAATCAGCGTGTGCATGACAGCCACTGCAGAAAAGCAGAGATCTTACCCCAGAGTGGGGTATAAGTAGAGCCAGGGCAAGGCTGTGTGAGCAGGCCAGCAATAACTCCAAGCTACCTTGATGTTGTAGCTTTCTTTGCTGGACTTTTGGGTTAGTTTTCCTGAGCTGCTGATCTGAGATCGCGCTCTGCCTCTCTCAAGAAAGCCTGCGGTGATGGTTGTGTTCCCTCCACTTACAGGCTGTGTGGTCAGGTTTGCTATCATGAACTTGGCAAAGGTGATGGCTGTAAGGGACCATTTATTAAAGGAGTAGATCTTACTTAAGGTGTCCCTGTAAGAAAGGAGCTCAGATGAGGGAGGTAAAGGGCAATGATTCTGGCAGCAATTCCCCAAAAGAAGGCTGGGTCAGTAGAGTGCATCAGTACATACGCTTACACACATTCATGTCTTGGGAATGCATCCGGTATGTAACACTTAAATGCCCATTATGCCTAACACAGATATCCAGTGCTGAATGGTTATCATACAAGTATCTTAGGATAAGTATACACTTCTAATGTTTATGCCACAGGATAAGGTGCAAGACTGAGGGGAAAATACAATGATTACACACATTTAGGAACAGAAAAGGTATATGGTGATTAATGGGTAGTTTCATTGTATCTTTTGCTGCAGTGTATGAATTGGTAGAGTCTTTATAAGCCTCTGGAAATCCTTAGATGTACACATACCTGTTCATTTCATCTGAATTTCCATTCTTTGGCTTTTCCCAATTATTTAACAGTGGGGAGTACTCAGAATATCAAGTAAATCAAAAAAGTTAAACCAGCATGTGGATGGCCATGCATACCAATAGTTCTTACTTGAGAAATAATCTTTCAGATGAAAGTATGAACTAATTAACCATGATTGCTGAATAACTTTGTTGCATTTATGTTTTACAGTTTATCTTGCTCAGTTAAGCTTCATCATAATTGGTAAGTTGTCTCTCAGGTCTCACTGAGGGGTACACCATTGGTAATTACTAACTTTGTCTCCATGGGAACAAAATCACTGCAGGAGCCTTGACGTTTATTTTAGGGTTAAGAAAGGTAACGGTATTCAGCTCTACAGGGATCATCTCATTCCGTGTCAGTTATTAAACAATTAGGAAAATGTGGACTGTCTTTGAGAGGAACTATTCAGTGGGCTTCTAGACAAGGAGCAGATTATGAAGATCTGTGTCTAACATTTAGCAGCCTATTCAGCGTCAGAGTGATTGATTTAGGCTATGGAGATGTTATTTATAAGTTTAAAATAATAGGAAGGGATGACATTCCAGGAAAGTTTCTATTTGTGTTTTTTGTCATTACCTTGTTGACAGTGGCTTGTTACTGAATATGATTTATCATATGTAGATGTTGATGATATGGAGGATAAGAAATAGAGCACTCTTCAGTGAAGTTCTGGTTCAACAAACCTGTCACTTCACATTGTTCAGTTCAGTTTTGTTATAAAACTGTAATGCTGCTTTCATGATCAGCCCAACTTGTCTGACTAATAGAATACTCTATTTAGCATAAGACTGGTAACATACGCAGTCTTTGTTTGAACCAGTGAAAGGACCATCCAGATGAGTGTAGTATGCAGGATCCTATTGGACTCAGTTGTTTCAGACACAGGAAGAGTGCTTAAAAAACCAAATTGAACCAAAAATAAGATTAAAAATCCTATTTTGGTATTGCAATCTTTGTGTAAGGGTAATGGTTGGGTTGGGATTCAATCTGCTTGAACAGGATGGTTGTTTGCAGACTGGATGGACTCTCCATTGTAAGGGCCTTTGTATCAGCGTTGTGTATTGATTATCTTAAACTATCAAAGCACCTAACTGTTCAACAGATGGTTGCAAGTTCTGCATTGGCACAAACCTTCCTATTATTTCCAAGTGTCCCACCTATGCAGAACTTAGTCACTTCTTCAGCAGGAAGTGGACAGGGAGTCCCTGGTACAGCCAGACCCCCACCTAGGATGCTAATCAGCACCCTGAAGCATAGACATTGTTCTACCCATAGCAGGGATCTACCTGGGGGAATCTAATTATCTTCTGAATAGCTCCTGACAAAGTTAGCCACATGTTTTGCTGTGACAGTGACTAAGAGTTCTGTCAATGCCATGCCTCACATCCATCTTTTGTCTTATCAGTCTGCTCATTCTTCTGTGCAGAAACTAACCAGGGATCTGCCAGAATCCTCAAACCCAAGGAATTAAGGGCATAAATGCACCGGATGTACAGGAAGTCACAGACTTCATTACATCATAATTATAATTATAGAACAAACTTGAGCTGCTTCTTCATATCTCACAAACAAATTAAGTGCAATAGATCTTACCACACAATACACATAATGGTCATTTACAAGGTATATTCCCATTCTTGCTGGTGCCCCAGGAAATGGCAGATGCTTGCCTCTGAGCTCACACACTAGAAACCCCTTCTTTTCTGTCATCTCTAGCTAACATAAGTAATTTACATCACCAAACTGAAGCTCAGTATATCATCACACATCATATTGTTGCCTGCTCAAAGCACTGCTCTCATATCCTCTGTAAACTGAAAAGACAGCTCCCTCTTCAGCTGTGGGCTGAATTTCTATATGAACTAAATAAAAGCAGCAACATTTTTCAGGGTATAAGCTTATAAACATAACGCTAGCTACTTCACCTTTCATTTCTTGTTAGTTGTGACACTTCTGTAACATTAGTAGCTGTTTACAGTGGTTAGGTTGGTGAGTAAAAGCAGAATTAATAGAGCTTTTTCTGATAAGAAAATATCCAAAGAAATGATTGGAAGTGTCTCAACAGTTCAAATATCCAACTTAAGATGCTTCATAAAACATTAGTAATCGTTCAGGGTTTTGATCTGCAACTTTTTATGGCAGAGGAGTACAAAGCCAACCTATGTTAAGCAGCCTTTGGCAAACATAAATGAATATTTAGAAGCCACACAATTCAAATTGACATTTTCTCCAAACAAAGGCAACTCTACACTGTTCAATAATTGAAAAGTCCCTGTGGCATGAACATACATACTGATGGGCAGTGAAAATACTTCATCTTCCTTGCAGTGCTTGTTGTGGGTTTCATGACTGGAGATGCTGAATTATTCATTGGAAACAGTTCTTATTGTAGATGTGTCTCCTTTTTGCATTTGGAAGTCAAGAGATGCTGTGGTTCAGCTAGAAGAGGCTGTGATATGATACTCTCTGGTTCATATCCAGTGCCCAGATATATAGATTTGGGATGAGAGACTCAAAATATCCCTTTGTAGAATGAAAACTGTCACTTTCAAACATTCAACGTTCTCCCTAATTGTATTAAGTCAGTAGTTTATCATGCAATTAGGTGACATACAACTTTCTTTTCATCCTGTTTGCTTCTCAGCTTGCTATATGAGCTTGTTGCTCCCTAGTGATACAGCACATCTGGACACATCTGTTCATGGATCTTCATGCACATTTAGTTGTGTACAAAAAGGACTGAATGCAAGCTGTGAAGCTTTGCCATCAGACTGTTTTCCCAGCTAGGCTCCTAACCAGCTCAAGGCTTTTCTTTTGATAACCTGAAAGACAGATATTTCTGGTAAGTGTATGTGAAACTTGGTTTCAAGTAACCAGTCACTGCCATGCCCGCTCAAACTAGTCATTGAGAGGTTTTGGTTTAGCAGTTTTCCTAGGTCACCAGCTTTGGAGCACATGTTCTTTGTGGCAAGGCAAAAGTTTCAGGAACTTCTTTATATTGGCAGTGTTTTACTGGGCATCAAGCAAGTCATCCCAGTTAGTTAATGCACAGCTAGTCTCCAAAGTGATGAATCATCCAAAACTTCAGTTCTTTGTGACTGTCATCATCTTTGATGAAGTACAGCTATATTGCAATAGCTTTATATATATTATATATGGATAGCACATTCAGTCAGTCAGCATTGTTGCAGGGAAAGGGGATCTCACACTATTGGGAGTGATGCCAGTAAAGGGCTTACGTATGTTCATTTCTTCCATTTTAATTTGTAAATAAGTGAGTTACAAATGCCAGAGTCTTGCTTTGGGTTCAGCATTGTAAATCATGAGCAAACCACTGACTTGACAGAGAGAAGACTACCCACTGGGTTTTAATAATGCTTGTGTGTAGTTATTTTGTTTCCCCTAGAAAAACATTTCTGAGTGTAAAAAAACCTTTAAAACATTAAAACCCCATGAAACTTCACCAATCTTTTTTCTGCAGCATCTCTTTTTTAAGTTAAAAATGCTTATTTACTTTGGCACTTTATTGAAAGCAGGATTTATTTGCTTATTTTCTTTAGTACATGCTAGAATATCTCGAGAGCTGCATGCATCCATCTGCAATGTACCTGAATTTCCAGATGAGCATTTTGTGTTATTCTCATGCAAGAGTCAATGAATGGTGGTGGTGGTGGAGGTGGGGGGGTGTTAATTCTTTGGAGGGAGAAACCTCCATTTCTCCCAATACTTTCTGTAGAATCTGTTAAGCCTTTGGGGATTGATCTGTATTATAAGCAGCAAAGTTTGGTGTAGTTAAGAAGGGGACAGAAAGGTGAGCACTCATAAACCTACATGCTATAAATTTGAATAACTAGAAAACATTTTTTTGCATTCTTTAGGTGTGTATTCCCCACTAGTTTTCCTATGATTTTCTGTGCCCAGTTTTACAGTGCATTAAGTATGTTAAGCCGTGTTATTTCCCTTGAGTCAAAAATCACAGAGAGCTGCCCGTGTACGCATTTATCAATGAAGCTGGCCTGTACAAGGTGGAAGGATTCAAAACAGAAAATCAAGTAAAGGATAGAAAAGGGAAAAAGATTTCAGCACTTAGAAGGTACAAGGAATTATCCTTTTAAATTCTTTTATGCTATTAAATGTGTAGGCAAAAGATTCATAAGGAAAAAAAGAGTTTCAAATGAAAGTTTGAATAATCCAAGTAGTTTAAAGATGACCAAAGTAACTGAGAAATTCAGCTTTCAGTTTAATCTGACAAAGGAAAACATTTGTACAACAGAATGTTACTTTCAATATGTGAGAAAGGAAAATTACCATATATTTATCATATATTTATATTTACTGTGAGGGTGGTGAGGCACTGGAATGGGCTGCCCAAGGAAGTTGTGAATGCTCCATCCCTGGCAGTGTTCAAGGCTGGGTTGGACAGGGCCCTGGGCGACATGGTTTAGGGTGAGATGTCCCTCCCCATGGCAGTGGGGTTGGAACTTGATGATCTTAAGGTCCTTTCCAGCCCTTACTATTCTATGATTCTGTGATTATGCATTTCCTATAAGAAAGAATGGAATTATAAAGAAAACCATTCTCCAGCATTTGGGAGAATGTTGTGGTGATAATCTGAATGAAATAGGTAATTTAGGCATACAGTGGAATTCTGTAAACATTGAAAATATTGGAGAATATGAGAGTACCTGAAGGTGAGATATCACTCTGTGCTTGCTTAGTTCTCATCCCTAAATCCCTAAATACTTGCTTTCCAGTCAGAGACAAGTGTTAAGCTAAGATCGTGCTTTTGTTTTTATCCAGTACTTCCAGTATGTTGTTTTAGCTAGGAGGGTTTCCTACAGAGTCATCTGTGGTATATCCATTTATATAAAGTCTTCCATTAGTGTAAATTTGATGCTACTTCTCTGCATTTTTTTTTTTGTTTAATAAGTAGTAAGGTATCACTGCAGGGATTGATTAAAAACAGGTGTGTAGGTAGTTATAAATTCACATTTTGTTTGGATTTCATTTGATACACATACATCTCAGATATGAGTCTGCAGTCTTGCTACCAGCTGTTAGCTATTGATGGTCCCCTCTTATAGAGCATGTAAGAGGGAGCAGCTGTGGAGCGTCTTCTGACTGCTGTCTTGCATCTACTTTTCTACATTTCATAAACTACTAGATGACATCAATTTAATAAGAGATTGAAGGTGCTGAAGACAGTTCTGAATTACAGAGATAGAAATATAACCTCTCCTAGACAGATTAGGAGAGCTCAAAACACCAAAATCCCAACTGTTTTTCAGCCCCAAACCCAATGGTTTTGACATTTCTATCTATGCTGTTCCTCCCAGAACCTTCTGTAAGAGGAATATAACTCAGATTTTTAGCTTGCTGTACACCAAAGGATTTCACCATATTCCATCTGCACAGAGTGTTTAAGCTTTTCCTAAATATGACATCTCTTGGCACCCCTTCTTTTTGAACACAGAGCCTTTTCAACCCCAGCCCATTAGTTTCCTTTTTTGCTTTATTGGTATGGCAGGAGCCTCTATGTAGAAATTATTCTCCTTCTGACTCCTACAGAAGTCCCTGTCACTCATTCAGGACTTACTTTCCAGGAGTTCTGATGTGAAAAATTTAATTACTCCAGGAGACTGCAAGACTGGCAGCCCAAAGATGATGTATAGGATAGAGTTAAGTGATAGTAAGTAATAGCCTCCCCTGTTAACTCTCCTATGTACTACATGCTACATAGAAGGGAATCAATTCTTTCAACATTTGACACATGATACTTTCTTAACAGAAATTTGTAGTCTTTTCCAGTATCTATTGCAAAGAACTGCAGGTATTTTCAGTACCAAACACGCTGTAGCACAAGAAAAAGCTTGGGTTATCTGGTGTTTTTAATATTTAGTTTCTTTTCACGAAGGGGTAGAGGTGGGGAGGAGAGGGAGTCTCTTACGTCAGAAATCTCAGCTACCGTTCGTATAGTATGTTCGAATTTGGCAGCTTTAATCTTCCAAAACACCCAAGAAACAGGTGGGATGCTTAGGAGATAATTTCTCAGGTATAATGAGTAAAGTCAAGTGACTTAGCTAAGGCCATGCCATACAGCAGTAGCACAGCAGGATATACTTCTCTCTCTGCATCTGGGTCCTTTCCCTAAAGTGTATTGTTTTCTAAAAGATGTAATTTTTTCATATTCCTCTTAGGTTACCATCCTGTCATCTTAAATTCTTCTGCTATTAGTGGTAGCACTGGTACTGGTGGAAATAGTTAACCAACCTCATCAGTCTGATTTAGTGCTGGTAAATTACTTGATCTGGACTTTGTTAACATGCACTCGATGCTGTTTTTAAAACTAAGATACTATCTTAAGAACTAACAGCTTTTGGTTTTAAAAGATGAAGCTCAAGGTTATTTAAGACTGTGCATATTGCCATGTTCTGGACAGGGTTAATAATAATTGCTATTGCTTGAGCATCAGATTTATTAGTAACCTTGATGAAGTGATAACCAGAAACTGGTTCACAGAATATTCTTCTGTAACAATTTTTTTGGTTTTTTTCTTCTCTGGTTAGCTTGTGCTCACTGTTTGAGTTTGTGGGGAGAAAATGCCACAGAATGCAATACGTTAAATCAGTCGTAGTATTTAGAGGAGTGTTGAAGGAATCTTTAATGATTTGTTTGTATTTTAAAGCCCTGTCTTGCATTTCCTGTGTAAACTGATGCGGACAGGGAATAAGGGTGCAGCTAGGAAGAGCAGCAGAGTACCCAGTTCAGCAGCTGCCTGCTGCACACACCCTGGCTCTCCTAGTGTTGACTTGTTCTAATCTGGCATCACGTGGTCTACTGGGCGAAGGTGGTGGCTGCAGAACGTTTCTTTTAACTAGGAAGGTTTTACAAGTGGATCTGTTGATCCTGAAGTCCAAACTATTCAACTGAAGGAAAAACTAACTTGTTTTGAGCTCATATTTTATGCTGACAGCATGTAAGTACCTCACTTCAGGAAATGTTTGTCCTGAAGAAGCTATTACTATTTTACTTGCCTGTCTTTGTAGCTAAAATCAAATGCATTTAGCTTAGTTGTGATGGTACACAGTGCTGTTTAAGAGCACAATCCGTTTTTCCAGGATTAACATTGTACATAATTCTTGAGAGGGAGTTAGAATCACTAGTGCTGTTTAGAAGTGGATTGAAATTCATGCAAGAATTCTGGAATTTTTTTTTTTCCTTTGCTCAGCTCCAATGGAAACATTGTATTATTTAGAAGATGTTCTGCTTATTTCCCACCTTGTAGTGCTTCATTCTTTATCTAATTCAAGTCTGGTAATTTTAGAGTGCAGACATTTTTCATTCCCATTTCTTTAAAATTAGAAATACATAGTTCTTGATTATAAGCTTATGCATTTCACATGTATGTTTTGAAGTTTTCTTTTTGTCAGGGGTTAAAGTTTAGCTGTATCAGTCTTTATTACTATAAAAATTATATTGGTAGGAATGGTTGTCTTAATTAGAAAAAAGTAGTTACTGTAACCTATAGATTAAACCCACAGAATTTTGAAATATAGTTTGCTTGTGTATTTGCTTTGTCTAATCACAATTATTTCAAATTTTGTCTCAGTTAATTTAATTGCTGAAGTTCAGGGAAAATTAATTTCAATGCCTCCCTTTCTTGCAGAATACAGTCGTTTTGAAGCTAAAATACATGATTTACGGGAACAGATGATGAACAGTAGCATTAGTTCAGGATCAGGATCTTTGCGAACCAGCCAGAAGAGATCCCTCTATGTCAGGTAATCATCTTTTTCACAGTATGGCTCGTGTGTTTTACTGTAATCTTTTGTATTTCTGTATTTGCATATTTAGACAGTTACTCATTATTGAACTTAACAAATGTTTATTTTTATGTAAAATGTATTAAAACATTTTACATCAGTTAATTTAATGGTTTAAAAAAAAAGTAATAGCCATGAGAACCCTGTGTGAGTGCTGTTATTTGCTTTTTGTCTTGCTTCAGAGATCATAATCTTTCAGCAAGAACATTCTCAAAGTCAGTGTGTGTGTGAAGTCTTAATAAACTGCTTAATTCAGTTTGGATTTTTTTGACCATAGAGCAGATAAAACTTCAATAGTGCTGGTTCTCAGGTTAAACTTGTTTTAAAATGTTGTAGGACCTCACTGGCATACCTGCTGAAATTCTAGGCTCAGGGGCTGTTGACTTCTCCTATCCAAAGCAGATACTATTTTGTTCACAATGCTATATGTATTGAGCTATGGGACAGGAAGCAAGTCTTACCTGAGTCATTGCCTCTATGCTCAGGAAAGTCTCAGTCTTTACAACCTATTTTTGAAGGCTTTGAAACAAATGTCCTCGTACAGGACTTCTGTTTAGATTGACTATAACATATAGTTCTTAAGTTTTGACCTATCATTTTAGTAGCATTATCTTTGGGGTTTTTTTGCTTTTTTGGTTTGGTTGGGGTTTTTTTGTGGTGGTTTTTTTGTTGGTTTTTTTTTTTTGTTTGTTTGGTTTTTGTGTGTGTCCTTTTTGGGGGTTGTGTGGTTTTTTGTTTTTTTTTTTTAATATTTTTGGGGGTCAGAAGTTAAAACTCTAAGGATAAATGCCTTAAATACTAAGCATAAGTGCTTGATATCAGTTATCCATGTTTTAGAATTTTTACAGGTAGGTGTACATATGGATATTGTGGTGAGATCTTCCTCCTTTCCATAATCACAAGATTTATTGCTTTAGCCCTCATCATATAACTAAGCCTAAACAATTCTAAATGCTTTTCTTTTGCTTGGTTACCTATAGCCTGATTAGGTTCTAAACCGCTTATGCTGATGTTCACACATTGGTCTGGTATTTTAAGCCACTGGCAAGCATTTTGTGTTTTTGTAGCTATTATTCCACTGATGGAAGTGGAAAGAGTCTTTGAGCTTTTGACTTTGCCAGCTGCTGCAGAAAATGCAGCCTTCCCCAGGTTGTTGGCAGAAAAGCTTTTAAGACTCAGTAATCAGCCTTATTAAAAGTCAGAACAAGAATCTAAAATGCAAAAATTCCTCAGGAAAAGTACTTTCCCACCCACATCTCCAAACAGAGGGTGCTGCTGGGGCCTTGGAGATCTACTCTTGTCATCACACCAAAAGATGCCAAAGATTGGTAGGCAACTTAGTATACACAGGATGGGTTCACATCTGTTCTGTCTGGTTTCTGATGTAATTTTGACCTCACTGAAGTAAGTTTTATGAATCTTTTCACATATTGCTAGATACTGGCAGAACATGTTAGTTATCCAGCCTCTTCCTTCTTACATAAGTCACTCTGGTATGAGCATCCTGTACTCTTAATTGTACCAATTCAAAGCCTATATTAGTAACTGAAGTTATCTTTTTTCTGTAATAATTTGGTTTTGGATTTTCCATAAAGGATTCCAGTTATATAACATACTGCTGAATTGAATGGTAAATCCAACAGTAAAATGTTTGTAGGCATTCAACCACAACTACAGAAAACCTATCAAATAAAAACACTGCAAAAATAATACTCTGGTGATCTCTCAAAATCATGGTAACAAAATAGCAAGTAATGTCAGATACATCATTGTGTCCCTATAGCTGAAACTGGTATCTTTATGAATAGTCTGCCTCTAAAGAGTGTTTTGGAGGTGTTATATAATATTAAGGAAAAGATTATTTTGTTTGCCTGAAAATACAATTTGAAGCAGAATGGCAGATTTTTGTTGTTAATTGTATGTATATAGGTATATGGTGAGTAGCAATTTAACAAACACTCCTTGGAAGGAAATTCATATATAGCAATTCAGCAGCAGCTAACTCTTCACTTGCATATGTAATACTACCCACCTCGTCTCCTCCCCCCCCAGACTAATTAAGATGTACTGATCTACTGGCCTTCCCTTATTTTTGCTTCATATTTATTTTGATCTTTAAGAGGATACAGATTCTTATACAATATTTTGATTTTGCATCTGAATTTTATCTATATGCTGTCCTCTTTCACCTGCAGATTCAAAAAGCGAATGTGAAAAGATGAGATAGCTCAATGGTATCAAGCTTATATGATAATATGTTGATAGGGAGTGAACTTGATCCATATTTTATCTCCTCTTGCATGCCAAATCTCGATCTGTGCAATGTGCATAGAATTCAAAATTGAAAATTACTTTTCCCTTTGTGCATTTTTCTGGCATGATACATTTTAAATTCAAGCAATGGTGCCGATTTCTGCTTGAGTCAGAGCAGAAAATGGTTATGTGTCAAAGTGGAGTAAGCTTTACAGTTTTAAAATCATTATGAAATCTTAACTAAATCAGTTGAAAAAAATAAGATCTGGCTTTAACACTAGGCCTGAAAAGTGTATTTGCCTGCAGGAGGAGCTTAGTTGGGCATTCCTATGTTATTCTGCTAGTTCAAACATCTAGTTTCAAACAGCTTTCCTAAAAAACTCAGAAAGAAAAAGAGAGCCTCCTTTATAACCTGAACTTCATTCATTCTGAAGTGGTAAGATTAATTCATGTTTCATGAAATAATACACAGAGATGCTTTTGCTGCAGGAATTGCTTTGTTCAGCAAAAATACCCTAAAAGATGATACGCGTCAGAAAAACTTGATCAGCAGCCTGTGATACTGAATGTAATTAGTACAGCCCCGTAAAAAGATGTTCTGGAAAATTTGGCGCTGTTAGCGCAGCCATTAAGTTTTTGGCTTTGAAACATAAGCACTCATGAAACACGCAACAACTTCAGTTTCTGTAGACGTGTAAATGGAGGAACCAAGTTACCTCTTTTAGTGCTGAGTAGTGACTGAGTAATACAAGGTAAAATAAAAGGGAGGATGTGGTGCTTTCTCTGTAAAGTAATTTTTAGGAGTAGTTGATCGGAAATACCAAGTTTATTTTTAAGTAACTTTGTGTTTATAACTTATGCTAAATAAATATATACTTGGTATTGTTAATACCATGTATTAACAAGTAATAAAAGTCTCCATACAGAGAGTTAATAAAGGAAACTCTTTTTTATATACCAGTGTGTAGAAAAATATGTCATCTTGGCTGTGAAATGAGTTCTCATTTGGTGACTTGCCAAGCATACAGGAAAAGCCATGTTAATCAGTTGGAATCCAAAGAGATTTTTGTTAATTTTGTTTGCTTTTTGGGTCATGTATTTTATCATTCCTGATGTTCCTCTCAATTTTAGTGCAGAAGTTTTCACTACTGTGTGGTACTCTAATTCATCTTATAATAAAACTATCAGCTTTGACTTTGTTCTCCAATAAAATTATTTTTCGTGAAGTGCCCTCACCAGAGGAGAGGTATTTAATGAAACAGCCTTTCATTGTGCAATAGAACTATTCTGTGTAACCGTTTCTCTAGTTTGAAGAACACATATTGATAGTATGTTTTTATCCCTTTGTGCTTCTATTTCACTTTTACGAATTTTTTTTGTCATGCAGTCAACACAACTGTTAATGCTGTTAGGCCCAGTTCACAGCTCATTATTTTACATTAAAAGTAATAGTTAGAAATAGTGCTGGTAGAAATCATTGCTTGAATGCTAACAGGAATTCTCAGGAAATAAATTTCATGATGCATTTAATTAAGTCAGTGATAATGTATACAACTTGAATCTGCATTAAAAGTATGGAGTATGTGCAATTTATTTTGAGACACAGAATGATGCTTGTCCAGAGTCCTTCCTGAACAAATACGTGCAAAAAGAATCTAGAGGAATAATTAGTAGGGGTATAATTTTCTTACGTGCAGTATTCAGGCTATTTCAAAGAAAAAGGGGTTCTCATTTTTTTAAAATAATTGGGACATTTCAAGCATGTTATGGAATTAAACATCTTATAGTGGAAGTTGCACTGCTGAAGGAAGGTTGTATTTCAACCTCCAAGCTATTTCAGAATTGAAAACCTAAATTTTATAATAAATTCAACAAACTAAAATTATTGCATGTTTAAATATAGGGCTTTGTGTATCATGAGAGTAAATATTTCTAAGCTATTTTAAAATTTCTATCTTGTTCTAGACATTTTAGAAAATATTTGTTAAAACTTTCTGCCGTTTCTGAAAAGTTTGTGATACTTTTGATGGCCTAAGAAAGGCATGGGGTCTCAAGACAACTCTGATTTTGTGGTAGACCTTATGCTAAAGATAAATTGATCTGATTGAAAATTTTAAACTTCTCCTCTATAAGCAATTTGTCATGAACAAGTACAGTTCAAACCCAAAGATATGCACTCAGTTCTTTAGAAAGGCAAAATTCACAAAGCTAAAATAAGTTTTGGAGCAAACAGTTCCAAACAAGGACTTACATAGGTTATTAAAAAAAGGAAATGAATCGGGCGTTAAAAATCTAGCAGAAAAAGGTACGTAAGATCAGTGTTCAGCATAAAGAAACAAACTGAATTTGGACAAGGACACCATTTTAAAATCATTACATTGCAATCTATTGATGCTACTTTGTGATGGACTTGGAATCAAGTCTCTAAATAGAGATGGGGTATCGTTTAGAAGGCTCATCGCTGACAAACATGTGGCCTTACAGATGAAATCAAGTGGAGTTTTTTTGGCCTGGGTCATACAGGCACTTCTTGCTTTACATGATTGAGGTTCATACACTTATTTCAAATGTAAAATAGGAGTCCTTTATATATATAAATAATCTTAGGATTATTTTAGGATTTGTAAGGCATAATCTCTTAGAGTTTGGTAAGAGGGTCCTATTACCATTCATTTTCACATCCTCACAAAATGCTCCCTTGTGCTGGGAGAAAAATACTGTGGGTCCCTTCAGTTCCTCAGGATAACTGATCGAGACGTAAAATGAACCAACAGGGAGAAAAGAAATTGGTTTTAACCCAGATCAGTTCCACAGTATGGTGGACCATGTGCTTTTCTGGACAATTTTGCTTTCATAAGCAAAACTGGGGGTGGGGGGTAAGGGGGAAGGAGTCTGTGCAAAGCAGGCAAAGCCGGGTCTGGGTAATAGCAGACTTGCATAAACCAACCTTGCTGGCAAAGGGAATATTATTAAAACTGTAGTCACACAGCTGGTGCTCAGGTATTGCTGGTGCCTATTATTTGAAAATAGGCACTTAGAAAATCCTTAGAAGAAAGGTTGAGATTATCTTGGACTAGATGGGAATTTTCCAAAAGAATGCACATACGGTTCTTTGCCTTCAGGCACAATAGCAAAGTTGTTGGGGTTTGGTTTTTTGTTTCATTGGGTGGGTTTTTTTTCTCTGTGAGCAGGATATTGACTTTCATTTTAAAGAAAGAGTTAATTTTTATTTACTAAAATAATTCCAATTTATAATTTTACATAAACCAAGGTACATTACAGAACTTCAAACAGTGCTGTATGCTTCAAATACTTGTTTGCCTTTTTTATCCTAGACTGACATGTAACTTGCTCAGTGCTAAGCACATAATTGAATTGCAGGAGGCATCTGCTTGTAGACCGGTTGTAAAGAACGAGTTTTGCTCTGGATTAAGTTTGTTCTTATTCGTTAAAACCTAGAAGTGTGTATGAATACTATACTACATATTGTCTGTGTGTGTCTGCGTATATGAGAGAGTGCATTCAGCCTTCTTGTTTTAAGCAGTTGTCAGAATGAGGCAATCATTTATGAACACGGGCAGCTTGTGCCATATTTTGTGCTTTTCATACTCCCCTGTGTTTTTCTTTGCTTTATCAATGTCTTATTTTTTATTCTCATTGTAGAGCTCTTTTTGATTATGACAAGACTAAAGACAGCGGCCTTCCCAGTCAAGGACTGAATTTCAAATTTGGCGATATTCTCCATGTCATTAATGCTTCTGATGATGAATGGTGGCAAGCACGGCAGGTAACTCCGGATGGAGAAAGTGATGAAATTGGAGTTATCCCCAGCAAACGCAGGTATGTCATGTTTTGTTACTTTGAGTTATCTACTATTAAACATCTGATATGATTAATGCATATATTGTATATGCTTTGCTCTTCATTGTAAATTCTGTACACATAAGCCCCTAGTTGGTTGGGTTTGTTTGGTTTTAAATAGCGTGTAGCGGGATTCTGACTAACTTAATGAGAAGTTTGTTAAAATCCTATTTAGCTTTAGGAGTTGCATTCTGAAGTTGGTAAAGGTGGTCCAAGTCCGTTCGTCTGTTCTCACTGTAAGCAAGGTATGGGCTTAATGCCCATATGGGTTTAATAACATTACACCATTTATGTACGAAAAGGTGCAAAGTTAATTTTATTCAAATCATGACACTATCATGAATTCTTTCTACACATAACCCAGGAAACTGTTAAATCTTTCTTTGTTGTCGGAATAAATGGGATGAGGTGTTGGTTGGCGTGCTAGAAACCCAAATAGGAGATTAGGTGCTCTGAATCTTAATACCTGCTGTTGACTCAAAATTGAGGCTGTTCATTTACTGTGTCATGTTTTCTCTTTGCACCCTCTGGATTTATTGAATCTATATAATCACAAAATACTCCAATACCCTCACAGCTCATTACTTGAGAAATAATATCTTACTTTTCCAATGCAGTTTGCCATTAGCATGCTTCCATTTTCTGATGTCATCTGCAATAAAAATCTGTCCTACAAAAGGTACACCTATATGCTCACATTGTAACAAGTAGTAACTTGAAGTTCTGGAATGTTGCTGATTTACCATTTTTGTGTATGTTTTTTATGGTAGAGTTGAGAAAAAAGAACGAGCCCGTTTAAAGACAGTGAAATTCAATTCCAAAACAAGAGGAGATAAAGGGGTGAGTTAATGAAGTGCTAATTACACCTGGCATTGTGAATGGTAACCTTTTTCAGTGTATTACGATGCAGGCTCAGTTTCAGATTTTAGTGAAAAGATGAAATTCTGTCAAATAGAAAAATAAAACAATTCTGAGCACCAAAGCTAACTTTAATTGCCAGAACAATGCAAATTGTTTAAAGAATTGGCTTATAAATATATATTCTCATTGATATTATAAGGCAATAGGAGTTGTAGATACTAATCATGTATTGAATAGTGCCATTTTTAACAGCTCTGCAAATGCTGTTTATAAAGCAGTTTAGTCCTTTAGTATGGTAGTATGGATTGTATTCCAGGACTCCCTTTTTGTGGGAAGGATCTTACTACCAATTTTCAGGAAGTGTTTTTTTCTTTAAGGTATTTATTCTTAATGCATCTAGAAGACAAGGACGTAAAGATGAACAGGGTCCCTGTGACGAAATGAGGTTTTACAATGTACGCAGAAGGGAGACAGCATAAATTAACTTCTTTTTTACAATTGTGGATGTAGAAGCTTTAAAGAATTTCATGCAAGGGCATAGGCATAGGCCAACAAAAACTCAAAGCTAGTGCCATTGCTGCCCCGAATCGGACCCTGTCTCACAGCTGTTTTTTCTCACTGCTGCTCTCTATTGGCGTGAATACCGTTTTGGCTGGGCTCAAATCATATAAAGTAGCCAATGTAGATGAAAAATAGCCTAATCCAAAAAAAAATCCTGGTTTTCAGTTTAGTCAGTCCCTTGGTGCAGTTCACTGCACAATATGCAATCCTTGTCCCAGTACACATGATGGGAATGAGTGGTGAGAAAGCAGTGTAGCTACTTAAGTACTAATAGGAATGTTTGTAGCCAAAATTATAGCAATTTCATAATGGTACAGCAGCCAAATTTTTTTTTATTATTTTGAGGGTGAGACTTTTTTGCAATGTTTTGTTCGTTTTGACATGTGAGAAACAATTTCACAACCTCACAATTTCTACCAGTAGTGTATAACTAGTAATTTCAAGACTTAGGTATATGCATTTTAGATGTAAGAGCTTTCTAAAGTAATAACATACTGTCATTTTTAAAAATCTGAAACATGCTCTAAGCTTCTGAGGAAGCTATTTCCTAAATAGTTATTATTGTTTTAATAGCCCTGATGCTGTAACATAAGTCAGTCATTATTGTAAATCCCAAAGATTCCTTTTAGCCATTTATTTCAGTTACAACATTTTCATTACTTCAAAAATCACATATATAAAATACTAAAGCTTCAGTACTTCATCCTGATAGTGTAGGGCTTTAAAGACTGTCCAATGCATATGTACATCCCTCTGCTAAATGGCAAAGGTTTCAGTTTAGTTTATTAGTGAAGTAAATGTCTTGCTGTTTTCTGTAAGTATTTGTTTAAAAGGAAATCAACATCTAGTTATTTTCTGATGAACAATTACAGTACTTCTTTGAGGGTTCAGTGAATTATTTGCAGGTTTTTTCTATTTTGGTGCACTTATATTTTGATATTGGGATAGTGTTATCACCTTGCAATTTTTAACCTGATCATTTTTATAATTTGAGTTCACCTTTTAGAGGTCACAAAGGAAAAAAAAAAGGCTTAAATATTTCAGATTATTTTAATTGCATGAAGTAATTTTTCAAGTGTTACCATGTTCTTTGAAAGATAATTGCATGGTTTTGTAGTGTCTACAAATAAACTGGAAACAATTAGCTTAATTAACAATGTATTTGAAGCACCATTTTGACAATAGCAGAGTTAGTGCACAGCCGCTGTGTACTAGCGTAGCACCAAAGATATGCATGGAATACTGAGTGGAAAAGCAACAGCTTTTAGACCTGGCTCTTTTTTTCTGGGAGCAGATGCCAAACATACCTTTCTGCACATTGTGCAGCAGAATGCCCGGGAGCGGACCCGGGAGAA
>JANHGB010024432.1:0-10457 GCA_026283785.1 Coracopsis vasa | reverse complement strand
GGAAGGAGACCCCCCCCCCCCCCCAACTGTTACAGCTGAATCCAGGACACTGAGGTGAAGCAAGGCTCCAGCTGAAGGTCTTTCAACAATTTAGAAGTGTGAAGGAGCTCAGTAGCCTTGCTGGTATTAAGGACTTTGGTCTCAGTGGGTCATCTAAGCAGGCTGTTGCTGGAAGGAGGTGTGAGTGTCTTCTGGCCCCACTGTGGGCCACTCCATCATGCCAATACTGCCATTAGCCCTGGTCACCCAGCTGAGAGACCTGGGAACTGAGTGGAACTGGTCAAGGTTAGGTTGTACTCAAAGGGTTATGATCTTTCTGGGAGCATATGAAAATGCTTGTGTTGATACAGCTTCAGGCTTTGATACAAGGCTGGTATATTCATTTAAGGACTTTGCTGAGAAACTGTTAGTCAAAGCGCTAGTCTAGTAAGTGAAGAATGCACCACCAACCATGTAAGAAAATTAAAAATGAAAGCATATGAATGCAGTGCACAAGAGGAATATGACTCTTTCTGTTAAATTCCTTGCTCCCTGTAAAGAGGCATCAGTCCCTTCAGAACTGTGTTCTTGCATTTTGCTATTGCTATTTTAGATCATTATGGTCATAATGAATTTTTTATTAATGAAAAATGTGCAGTGCTTGATGAAGTCATGGAAAACATCTTTTATTTTGAATCTGATAAGCAGAAAGAATTAGGTGCTGAACTGGTGCTAAAATTTTGTAATTCAGACTGACAGTGTAAAAGCATGAAAAAAAATCTGAGTGGCTTTTAGTGCTAATTAATCTTATGATGCATGTTAATATACCATGATTGATAATAATGCTAATGAGACATATTGATAATTAACATGAAGTTGCTATGAGCAAAATATGAAAATGTGGGATCTTCTCATAGAGGTGGGGAGAATACCAGAATTGTTTGGTAACCCAATCACGGAATCATGACATGATCTGGGTTGAAAGAGACCTTAAAGCTCATCCAGCTCCAACCCCCTGCCACTGGCAGGGACACCTTCCACTAAAGCAGGTTGCTCAAAACGTGTGAAAACTGTTTGCAAAGGTGGTTGTAGCTTGTCTGTTGCCTGACCAGTTCTCCTGATGAGAAATGCTTTTCACAGTAAGATCAAGAGGCATATTTAAACTCAATTGCAAGTTGAGTTTCCACACAGCAGTTCAGAAAAGCCACAGTCTGCAATTCTGAAGGTAAAACTGCCCTAAGCAGATTAAACTCCCCCAAATCCCAAACTGGCGGGAAAGGACAGGGGGTGAGAGACTGGGAAGAGGTGAGGGCTGAGGGGAGAAACTTCTTGTGCAGGTGATGCCCTTCAGTGCCCATTGTCACCCTGGGCCTGTTTGCAGAATGGGTGGCTCGATTTAAAGCATTTCTCTTCTCATACTTGGGTGCCTGTTTTGGTGTTGGTTTTGTTTTCTCATGACACTTGACTGTGAGGTTTTAAGAGCAGCTGGTCACTGACAGCAAAAGCCAAGGTGTGCTGCTCAGTGTGAGAAGGGTGCACGAATGAATCACCATATTGAATCAGATCTGTCATCTCTTCGGTCCAGCATGTTTCTCCCAATGACCAACATCTGAAAAAAGGCATTCGGAAGATGCAGAATGATGCTACCAGCACAAGGTAGCGATCCTTAATGACTAGAGATCAGCTTAAGCACCAGTGTCTGACCTTAAACAACTCTTCCAGAATGTCTTGACCTTTGCTTCTATACTTATATGTTGTTTCTGGGGTTTTATGTGCAAAATGGCCAATGTCTTGCTGCTATTTTCATCCCAGTAATTTGATTCTATGTCCTGTAGCAATCTACTATGGTTTGTTCTTTATATTTTTATGGAAATATTTTTTTTTTTTTTTATTTTTGGCTAGGCTTTAGATGACAACAAATTTGTAGTCACTCCAGAAATGCACGTAACTTCCTTCCAACGTGGATATAAAATGTTGATTGCCTTACTGCAAATACATTACTGACATCTTGACTCTCCTTCAGTTGAAGGATTTGTGGTTAAACGTTCACTTGAAGCTAGGGTTTATTTTTCTTTTCCATTGCAGTGATAGTTGTATTTTCCCTGGTTCATTTTCAGTTATGGATAACTGGCAGGATTTTAGAAGTGATCTTTGATTATTTTTATTTTTTTTTTTTTTTTGTGCCAGGTTTGTGGAATGAGCAGAGAAACATTCTCAAATTTCAATATCAATGGCAAGAAATATCTGCAAGAGACCTATGATTTTTATATGCTGTTAATTCAGAGCTTGTTCACCAAACATTAACGCTGGCTGGGAATCTGTGATAAGCAGAGACCATGTAACTACAACTTCTCCTAGCTCTATATTTATGTGAATCAATCAATCTGACCCTCAGGATAGCAAAATAACCTACCATACAAAGAAGGTGTCTCAAATACAGTGGTTTGGGGAAACAAAGAAGGGTTAGCACCTCTGGGTTTAGACTCTCTGTAGTGGGGAAAATTAAGTCATGGCCCCTAAAGTATGTAAGCTTGAAACCTGCAATACTGCATTTTTTGTCATGTCTAAATCGAGCTGGAGCTTGTAGCTGCTGCATGGTTTGTCATCTGGATGTTGTTTGTAATGCATGTCCATGAAGGCTTTTTGGAAAACCAGGACTGCTGGAGGTAGCACTCTACTGTCAGTGGGGGAGTATGAGGGCTGTGCATTCAGCACTATTATGCATTATGAGAGAAAGGAAATTGGATCTTTTAAACTGCTTATTAGTAGTAAAGGCATCCAGTTACCCAACATTTTGAAAAATGATATTAATCTTGAAAGGGCAGTGCTTTTATGTTTGTTACATCCCCAGCAGTTTCAGGTGGTTCATTTGTGTGGCTCTGAG
This sequence comes from Coracopsis vasa, assembly GCA_026283785.1. Lineage (NCBI taxonomy): Eukaryota > Metazoa > Chordata > Aves > Psittaciformes > Psittacidae > Coracopsis > Coracopsis vasa. The sequence goes on along the minus strand of JANHGB010024432.1, from coordinate 7,594 downwards.
TCCCTGATCCTGATTGGTATGTGAAGGCTTAGGGTAAGATTCCTCTCCTCCCCATCTGCGATACCTTGGGGACAGTGCTTTTGGCAGCTTTTGGCACAGTCTTGTTTTCTTACTGACTACTGCTGATGTTTCCACCTTGGAGCATTACAGCTGTAAAGCTGGTATCTGTCCTCTGCTCTCAGCGTTCTGCTCAGAATCTTGTTTTCCCCTTTCTTCCATATGTCTACAGATACTTCAGCAGCTACATCCCATGACTCCTTAAAAGGAGTCCTGCATTTATAATCAATATTAGTAATCAGTATTAGTGAACCCTTCAGCCCAGGCAACTGTAGCTCTGGATGGGCAATGCCAGAGGCTTATTGCTTTGAACAGCAAATTATTAAGAGGCACAAAGTGGAACATATTTATTCCTTATGCAAGATGGGTTGTGTACCCTCACTTCTAAACAACTCTATGATTGACTGATTCATGTACAGGTCAAAGACTAGCTGGATGACCATCATTTACCTTCTGGTAGTGCTTCTTACTTGCTCCCTCCATTGTGATGCTCTCACATGCAATATCATCTTTCTTGGAGGCTTTTTGTAGGTAAATCCCACTGAAACATGTATTTGTAAACCAGCGAAGTTTTTTGAAGCTCAAGGTTTGCATGGATTTTTGATTTTCTTCATGACATTACCGTATGATTCCCCTTTGTAACTGGGATGCAGGGTCACTTGCTTGCACTTCCCCTTTGTCTTGGGAATTTGTGTTGGGAGCCTCTAGGTGTCTCTGGCTCCAGAGCCCAGGACTCAGACCTCAGCTGAGCTTCGTTCTGTGTCTGCCTACCTGTTAATGACATTAAGCTTGACTATTGCCACTTTGCCCTTTCTGATGTTCTTGATTCAAAATTTAATTGGTACTTTATGTTGGTATTTTTCAAGCTTTCTTTATCCTTGTTTAGAAACAGCAGCTTGATTTTTAGGTCTGTGAAGCATTAGGAACAAAACTGCACTGTGTTTTGGTCATCTTTTTCCCTTGCTGTCCCTTGATAGATGTGTACAGCTTGGTTGCCAGGAGTGTCCTGCTTCTCAACAGTGAATATGACCTCCGTCTGGTACAACATCTATGTATGTGATTGTGGAGCAACTGAGAATTCTATAAATGCTGTCATGCAAAAAAACCCCCAAGACCAAAAAACACCAGCCTCTGTCGTTTGTACTCTGTTCAATGTCTGTTTTGGCAGTGTATGTGCTCTAAGGACTACAAGCAAGTGGGAACTGTGCGCAGGGGAAAAATGGATGATTTACTTGAATTTTACCTTATTCCCTTTTTCCTTTGCTCTTGAACTGTTTTTCTTTAGGGAAACAGAGCTGGTGTACTATAGGAAGAATTGATTCCCTTCAAGAAGCTGTTTCTCAGTCAGGTGATGCAACTTGGGCACAGTGTTAAAGCCAGTTAGAGGCTGCAGATATCCTTGGCTATCTGCGTATGAGGGTTTACGTCTATATAAGGTTTATTACTATACTGTGCTTCACTATTTGGGTGCTATGTGTCACTTTCAAGAGCCCCATTGGCCACTCATTAGCATTTAAAGCTCTGATCCCAGAAGAGGAGGATGTAGGAAAAGTTTGCATTATTTTGCATCAAAGAAACAGGAGCATAAATACTTCCAACTCTTTAAAATAGAAGTCACACAAAATTCTAGGTTTACTAATAAAAGGTGTGTTTTCTGACTGTCCTAGGCTTTTGGGCAGGCCCATACCAACCACAAGAAGGTAGCAGCAGATGGAGAGAGCAGAGAGGAGACCTTGATTCAGGAGTCTGCTACCAAGGAAGAGTACTACATGAAGAAGGTTATGGAGTTGCAGACTGAACTGAAGCAGCTCAGAAATGTCCTTGCCAACACTCAGTCTGAAAATGAACGCCTTAATTCTGTTGCACAGGAGCTGAAAGAGGTGAGTGAAGGTGCGCAGTGTGCACCACAGCTTGTGTTGTAGTTATGTCCTGGGTAACAAAAATAAGGAAAATTCTTGAGCTGGTAAGTAATACTGGCAGCTGATAAGACAGATTGTCTCTTGAGACTTCAGTGAAATACTACATCCAGATGAAGCTCTAATTCAGCAGTGCAGTAAATGCAGCTTTGGGGATCCATCCACTGAACCAGCCTGTGGTGGCCACAGTGCTTCTGATCCAGTAAAAATTCACTCCACCTTGTTCAAATACCTGCTAGTTCTGCAGAAACCACTGCACTGTGTCAGAGGTGGTTTGACTGACAGATGATTGCGTGTCTGGGCCACTCTGATGCTGTGGGTGTAGCCCAGATCAGTTCCTGCTGCATTAAGAAGCAGAGGAATCTGTTTATTCCAAGCACAGTGGTGTTGTGGATGTACTTTTTCTGCCTTGCTCCCAATTCTTACTGCAAAATACTTGCGGCATACTTTCCGCTTTTATCTCTTTTCCCACCCTAACTTTTAGGATGTGGGAGCATAACATAAAAAAAGAGTAGCAGTAAAGTTTATAGTCTTGTGTTTTCTCTCACGAAAGTGATGGGTTTTATTTTTTCATAGGTTGCTCATCTTACTACCTCAAAGTACCTTTGACCTTTTATTGTTTACTATTGAAACTGCCTATTTCTGAGACGAAATAGTTGCTGATAAATTGACGTAAAAAGTTTAATGACTTATGAAATCTGTAGCTCAGCAAGAGTTCTGTTGACACTGGTGAAGAAAAGATTGTTTTGAGAGCTCAAGCCATTGCTTAAATTTAGACAACAAAAGTTAGACAGATTGCAAACTATAGATGGATGTGGTAAACAGCTAGCAATTACTACTCATGAGCTTTCTTGCATCTTCCTTTGAAGCCCTGGGTACTAGTCTCGTCTAGCCCTGGTATAATGGACTGGCCTCCCTTGCCAGGAGGGAAGGTTACCTAAGAGCCCACGTCTTAATCTCCATGTACAATGCACAACCACAGCTGAAAATCAGAAATGTCTAATTTAATTTCTTTAGGTCATAGTAACAAATATGTGGATAATATTCGGTGGTAAAATTAATGAGGAAATGTGGGTTACTTCAGTGGAGATTTGGGGGTTCACTACTACCTCTCTTTGGGTACGACAGAGAAGGAGATTTGTGGGGCAAACTGTCACAGGTGATCAAACAGGCCAGTCAAGCTCCCCTTGAGGTCCTGGCTGTGGGAGAACAGAGCTGGAATCAGGCCATGTGCTCTGCTTAGGCAAGGAACCAGTCCCTGAAAGCACACACACAACTCTTGTCTGTATTTCCTAACCTTTAAGGACAGCTTAAAAGAAAAGCTCCTCACCCTGGAGGCAGCATCATGTCCGTAATGGGTTCCAGATGCTGCTCAAAAGCATGTGGTCGGCAGATTTCAATCCAGCTCCCTGCATCATGGCAGCTGAAGGTGATTTTTTCCTTCTAGATACTGCTGCATTTCAACCACCTCTGCTTTGAGCTGTGTTTTGCTTTATACAACCCTTGAATGAGCTGTCAGTTTGTATGGATTTAGGGTGTGTTTTTTTTCTTGTGCTTTGTGCTTCTACCTCACTCACACCCCCTTTTACACAAACACACTTGTGTGAGTTGGACTCCAGAGAGAACTGGAGAGTGCAGGAAGAGGAGAGGTTGCGGGGAGGTTGGGAATGTCAGGTGTCTTGTGACGATTTTAATTTGGTTTAAATACTTTAAATACTTTTCCTTTTTTTTTTTTTTTCCTCTCTCACCTGCTGAACAGTGGAAGATCCAATTAGTTACTTGACTAGAAATAAAGGCTGATGATAATTACTGAATGAGTCTGATGTTGAACTTTGAATGTTTGAATGGAAACTGAATTCAGTTAAAGAAAAATAAAAATCAAAGCCTAATGTGGTAAATAACTGGAGTCTTGCAGGTAGGGGATTCCCTGCCTGTCACTTCGTGTCATCTCAGTGTGTGTTCTTCTTCCTTGCCTTTTTTTAGCCTAGCTGTTTCTTCTGCTGCTGGTAAATTCTAGTGGGGCAAAGAAAGGAGGAGAAGAAAAAGAAATGGCATGACAGCTGTAGTGTTAAAATGAAAACATCTGTGCCAATTCGTTGTGTGTGGTTTGGGATTCTTCTCCTGAAGACAAGAAGACAAAAATCACAGGCTGGTTTGGGTTGGAAGTGACCTGAAAGCTCATCCAGCTCAAACCCCCTGCCATGGGCAGGGACACCTTCCACTAGACCAGGTTGCTCCAACCTGGCCTTGAATGCTTCTGAAGATGCCTATTTGTGTGTTTTATTTTGGTTTGAATTGCCTTGTATTTACTGGTAGGAAACAGTGACACAAGGTGTGTGAACAGAGGTATCGGCCTTCTCCTGGCCCACCAAAAAATCAAGTCAACATGACCATCTTGAGGGACTTGGCTTTTCTCTTAAAAGATGCATCAGAATGTAGCAGAAGTTCAAATAGTTGCTATTTCTCCATTGTTGTCCAGGTATGTAGAAACAGGGCGATATGCACAGGCTTCCTGTGGTGATTTACGGATCTAATAGCAAATTTAATTTGAAAGTGTTGTGTAAGAGAAATCAAGGAGGAGCTGTTGTGGTTGTTGTAAGGTAGTGAGCAAGATGAGCAGTGGGGTTTTCTCCAGTCCCTGTTGCCAAGCTTAGCTTTAGCCCATTTCATAGTTAAAGTTTTTTGTTGATACTTATTCAGGGAGATTCTGTGCTATAGAGTTCTGCTGTAATCTGGAAGTGTTGAGGAAGAAGGTGGAATATGATCTACTCCTTTATACCGTGGAGACGGTAGAAATTACTACCTTCATTTCTTCTGATTGCTGGTGAAAGAAAAAATGCTGTGGCCATTCTCTACAAGATGGAGAGGACTTGTAGGCAGATCTATTCTTTATAGTGTGTATTTTGGAAGTCCGGTATTATTGCCTATCAAGAGAACTGACTTGCAAGTTGTCTGGGGGAATAGGAAACTCTGCTTCCATTGCAACTGTTCTGGATTTGATCCAGATAAGAGGAAGGATATGGAAAATGCTTATCTGTATGTCCTCTGGCCAAGCAGAGGGCTTCTCCTGTCAAAACTAAAAGGACGTTTAAAAGCAAAAAAACCGACCACCAAAACTCAGGAAATTAACTGAGGCTGAATCTCTGCCTTATTTTTAAGGGACATTTGCTTGGCAGGGCTGGTTGCAAAAGTTTTTGCAGCTGAGAGGACACAGAGGTTTACTGTTACTGAAGCTTTTAGTAGCATCCCAAGGAGGATGATTGAGTGCATCAGGCAGCAGCTCCTCTTGAGATGCTGCTGGCCGTAGCAGTGGTGGTGGGTTGAAACCGGATGTTGACCCACATGTGTTGGAGGTGCGTTCATGACTGCGCATTTGAGATGGTATCATTCCTTTTTTGTCTTGTCAGGACACTTGCACAGAAGCAATGAGTTGTTGGAAAAAGACATTCAGTACACCTGGGGTTGCTGGAGCAGGCACAAGTGGTTTTGACGCTTTTTCTTTTGAATTATCTAACTTTGGCCTGTTGAGACAGGCTGGCAGAGTGATTACTGAGTTTTACTGCTGTCATTAGCTAGCTCAGCAGCTCCTCTGTTCTAGAAGAGTCACTGGAAGAAGTAATTGCTAATTGCTGTTCCTTTTTAGTATTCTTCATCTCTCCAGTGTTTTAGTGGCACCAAAACAGATTTCAGAGGGTGATTTGGCTGTGAAGTCATGAGGTAGCCGTGCCCAGAGAAGCTGAAAAATAAATGAGCAATTCTTTCCCAGGAAAGTAGAGGGTGTTCTGATTATGTAAGCTAAAGAAGGAACTATATTTCAATGAGTATATTTTAATTCTGATAAAACCTATATCTAATAGGTTTTATCAGGAAAGTGTATGTCAGTCTGAAGGTTAATGAATGGCATGTGGTTTCCAGGCCCTGCTATGTGTGGGGAACTCTGCCGCTTCAGTTGATAATGCTGGGATTCTCAGGTCTGTGTCAAACACAGACATACAACTGTTTATCCTGGTTTGGTTTTGAGTTTTTTTAATTGTTTTTAACCCTCAAGAAGAGGAATACCCACCACCCCAGCACATAAACCTCTATAAAAATGTCAGGTTTATCCCTCTGTTCTATTCCCTTGCCTCACATTGGAGGAATTGGTCATGAGTTTGTTTAACCAGAATCTCATGCTCTCAGGGTCCAATTGGAGAAAACCCCAGTGCCAGACCCTGTTTCAGTTCATGATCCCAACAGTGAAATTAAGACACAAATGAGGTTAAGTACTGTAATTGGACAGTTTATTACAAATTAAAAAAAGACAGTTGTTATAAAAAAGGGAAATTATTGCAATAAAGGGGATAGCGATAGGACAGATTGGAAAAAAGGTAGAAAATGAAGCAAGTATTTGGGGTGCAGAGAGTGAGAGAGATAGTCACCACCATGGATCCAGCGGTGTCCCGGGATGCATTGTCGTGGTCGTCAGTGGTGGGAGTTCTTCGGGGTTCGTAGTTGGTATAGAGCAGTGTCCCCCAAGAGTCCATTGGAGGTGATGTCCTTGTGTAGGCGTCCTTCTGAAGTCCCTTTGAAGGTACCCCGTGAAGTGTGTCTTGTGGAATTGCCCTCATGGCGATGTCTCATGGAGGGTGTCCCTCAGGGTCCATAGTAGTCATTGGTGGAGTGTCCTCACAGAGATGTCTTTCTGGAGTCATCCTCATGGCCACGGCTCCCTGGCAATGTCTCTCTTGGTGATTACATTTTTGCCCTTTTGTGAAGAGTTTGGGGGAGTACCTCTGCTCTTCATGTCACGTATTACATGTTCCTGGTGGACCACTTTTCGTGGTCTTGCAACCAACTCTTCGACTGTATGTGTCTGCAGCAATTCTTGGCATAATGGGTTGCAGTTCCTCACACCAGTCCTCAAGGTAATGGACTTAACAGTCTTTCCCACTCATCCCTCAGGCAATGGACAGTGGAAGAGTCTTACCTCAACTCTTCCCACCCATCTCTGAGACAAAAGATAGGTGGAATCCTGTCTCAGGTTCTCATACCAGTCTTTGAGACAATGGACAGTGGAGTCTGATTTCAGAGCAGTCTCTCACACATGCTCTAGTCTAATCCTGTAAATAATTTTCTTAACTGAGTTTACAGCTTATGAAGGTCACCCATGCTCTTTAGTAAACCTAAAACAAATAACCAGCCAGCACTGGCATCTTTATTTTTCAGTGAAGACCTAGAATTCGGTCTCTGGTTGTGGGCAGCCAAACACTTCACTGAAGGACACAGATAGTTGCCAGCACTCTGATTAGAAAAGCTTTGAGTGGAAGCTGATCTTCAGTCAATGGAAACAAGACACGTTCTATTAGATCCCTTTGACCATGACTGCCTTACATGTTCAGTAATGCAATTGCCTGCAGTCATCTCTCCATATCCTTGGATGCAGCAACACTGCAGGTGCTTGTGTTGGCTTTCTTGGCCTTGTAGTTAAAACAATGTGAATATACTGTGTCCTGTGCTTCCCAGCAATGTCTCTTCCACCTCTGTTCACATCTCTTCATCAGGAACTGTAGTGATAGGACAAAGGTAATGTATTCAAACAGGCAAAGTTCAGATCAGATATAAGGAAGATCTTCCCTGTGAGG
>JANHGB010024431.1:12917-25693 GCA_026283785.1 Coracopsis vasa | reverse complement strand
AGGTGTCCCTGCCCATGGCAGGGGGGTTGGAACTAGATGATCTTAAGGTCCTTTCCAACCCTAACTATTCTATAATTGTATGATTCTATGAATCTTAATTGTAAGTGAACACTGCCAAAACCACCTGTGATGCAAGATGCACCCAGCTGGGTTCTGTGTCTCTGTTCTTCTGCCTGGTAAAAAGAGCAATATCTCCAGGCTCTCAGTTTTGGATGATCTGTCATTAACGAGCTCCATTAACCAAACTGGAAAGGTCAGACTAAGAGAACACAACAAAACCAAGAAGGAAAGTTCCTTCAGACATACTTTTGGCATTCAGGGGACAGAGGCTGTCAGGGAGATTTTGTTGGCCTACCTTGGCAAGTATGATTGTCTTCTGACAGAACAAGTCCCCTCGGACATTCACATTGGTATGTGTCTTCCACTTCAATACAGGTATGGCTGCAGCCTCCATTGTTATTGTGACAGCCTTCAATTTCTGCAAAAGAAAGAAAAATCAGCACACACTGCTCCTCAGACAGTTGCATGGCAGCTACACAGGCCCCCAGCATAGTCTCCTGGATGACTAACAAACAGCATGACCGACACAGAGCTCAAAGGCAACAGCACAGTGAGAGCTTTCGTCCAAGAAGGTGTGGTGAAAACCTATTTTTAATTGTATAATCTCCTGTGTTTCTCATTTCATCATGAAGTTAACAAGGAATTCTGTGAAAAACCTCACCAAAACAAATCACATGCTATAACTGGCATACATAAGGCAGCTGAATAGGCAATCTTCAGCTTGTCTCTAACTTCTAAGACATCCTCTTAAACTAAATTTTATGTTGTTTCTTACTTCAAAAGAGTGGGAGGAAAATCCTCTTAAAACTTCTACCATGTGGAACCATACTCACTCCCTTCCTCACCACCAGAATTAAAGCCCTGAGATTTGCAGGGAAGCTGTCTTGGATAGAACAGACTCACAAGTAGCCAGCTCCTACTCCCATCAGGAATACGAGAGAGAAGACATTGTGCTTTTTGCCTCTGGGTTTGCCAGCTGTTGTGGAGGTGGGTGTAACAGTTCCTGAATCCCCTTTGTAGGCTGAGGATGAAACACTGCTTGTAGGAGTCTGTTTAGCAGGAATTTTGACAGTTTGTGACAGATTGACACAAGATCACAGTGTAAGGTCAATTCACCTCCTAATTCTCTCCCATTCTAGAGTGCAGAGGGGAGACAGCAGCACAGCTAATTGGGGGATTTGTCATCTTTTCTGCAGCTGTAGTGGCTAGGAATATATTTTACATGAAACCTCAGTTCCTCAGAGGATTGCCTCACCTGAACAGAAAAGAGCCTGAAAGATCAGCCAAGCACATTCTTAAGATTTGAAAAACTAAGGCAAGTAAGGCCATTATCAGTTGTTGTTGGCTTTCTATTATAAAGAAAATAACAGAGTATCACCATTTAAAGAAAAGCAAAACCTTCACTGCTTGATATTCTTTCTACTTTTTGGAATGAATACATATTCTCAGTAGAACAATAGTACCCATAGTGTAAGAAATCATAAATACAAAATATTTCTCCCTAAGCCTACCATCAGAAATTACTGTATGGTTTTCACTGAAATATAAAGGAAAGAATGCAAATCCCATACTCAGTCCTATAGATTGCATGAAAAACAACAGCCTGGCCTCTCCATATGAGTCAAAGTAATGGGTAAGGCATTAGAATGGAAATTTAGAGATACTCTTAACCTTACTAAGCCTCACTAGCTCATATAATCAAGATAAATCTCTTGCATTTGTTATTTTTAGCAACAGCTGTGAGGTGGCTCACAAGTAAATCACATACTCTAATGGTTCACAAAGCTCAGGGCACATCCTTAGAAATAAAACTCACTAACAAGATTGTAAAGATCCTCAGCAGCAGTGTCAAAACTCATGAAAAGCACCATCCTTCTTACAGAAGGAGATGTTAAATGATATATCAAAAGGTCTTAAAATACAACTTTAAGAACAGCAGAAACAAACAAGCTTCCAAGCACAGACTACTCCAGCCCTTTTAGAAAAGTGCAGTGCTCAGGAATAAAAACTGCCACGTAGCACAGCTGGGTTTACATGACACCCCACAGGTTCAGTGCTCGATGTGGAAGGGACAAAGCCCACAGATCGCTTTTGGCCCCAACCAACCTAACAAGTACACTTAAGGAGCACTCTGCACAGCAGCTCCCCAGGGAAATGTCATTATCTGGGTGAGTGATGTGTATTAATAGAGCTCAGAGAGGCAATTTTCAGAGAAGTGAAATGAAATATGCTTTGTTATCAAAGAGAGGAAAAAGAGAGACGAAAACCGCAGTTTGGAGCCATTTGTCAATGAACTACAAAGAAGGCTGGAGTGCAGCCCAAAAATACGATGGCAATCCCTCTCTCTCCCTGCACCATGGATGCTTGCCACACAGCAGCTAATGTAAGTTTGCATGCAGACTGCAGATATATTCAATTCTGGAAATCAGGTAGCTCAGACGTGAGGCACATATGTAAGCTATTATTTTTGTCTAAGGCCCCACAGTATCTGTGAACATACAACACAGCAGCTTTGCCTGTGAGAGGGCACAGTGCTCTTCGCAGCTGACCACAGAAAACATCAGGCACACGTCATTTTGTCCTGGGTTTTCCTATTTCTGCTCAAAGATGTCTGTACATTGTTAATGACAACAGATGAAACCTACAATTTGGTCTTGAAGTCCCTGCTAGGCTATCAAACTCATCAAGGGTTTTCAACCTGGCTGTGCCGCCACTAGGATGTAACTGCAGCAGTTGCACACAGCAAAGCCCACAACTAACTACTTACAAAAATCAAAGAAAACACATCCCTATTCTCAAATATAGCTTCTGTTTACAGACTAGCACCCCCTCTTCTCAGTCTGTACTCTGAGAGGTTAAGTGATCCTACTGTTATCTAATGTCATGATATTTACCCCATAGCTAATGCTAGCTGTCAAAAACCAGCAATGCTAAAGCTGCCCCTGCACAACTCTCATACAAATGTACAGAGACAAATCCCAGCATCTCCAGCAATAGCTAGTTCTGTCTGGACAACCAAGCTTTAAGATCCACTGCTGCCTCTCCCCCCCCAGAGACAAATACAAGCAAACCCTAACAGAAATGCACAAGACAGAGAGAACAACAAGGAGAGTTCTCTCTGCTTGATTACAAGGTTATTTCAGTAACAATGCCACTGGGAAGCACAGAAGTGATAGGAGTGACATTTAATCCCAGCTTCAAACAGCTACAGAGAACTGGTGCTGCAAGGGAAGGGGAATGATTTATATTGTTTCCAGCAGACTATGATAGCTGAAACCTCACCTTCACAGGTTTTCCCATCACTTCCCAGCGTGCGCCCGATCCCACACTCACAGCGGTAGGAGTTCTTCAGGTTAACACAGACTTCACTGCAGCCTCCATTGTTCTGCTCACATTCATTTTCATCTGGAAAAAAGAAACCAGTGTCATAACATACCCCTGGGTAAACACAGCTGGCAAAAAGGGGCTGTTATGTGGGAGTGCTGGTCAGACCATGGACTGGATTTTCTGGCCTCATAATCTGGACCTTGGCCAAATAGATGGTCAATCTCACTAAAATGCTAAAGAGCACTGCCTACTGACAGTAGCAGAGTGTTATGCTATGCTGTGTCTACCTCAGGAACTAAGCAGACTGGGAGGCAAACACCACATGCACACAGCAGCCATTTTGGAGTGAAGATGGGCACAGTCCCACTGGGAAGCTTCCAAACTGGTTCCACATACTGGGGAGTTTGTGTTTGCACTTATCTTGTCATCCTAAACTATTATCCACTCACAAAGACATTAGAATAGAGCTAACATGACTTCACTGCATTGTAAAACTAGGTGATTATGAGAACTGGTCAAAAATAGACCCTATTTCTGTAGCAGGCCTGCTACTGCTACATGTGGCCAACTATCCTACAGCAATTTTAAATGATTCACCCCTTATTTCAACAGAGACACAAGAATGGAAAGCAGCTGTGAACATATAAACAAAGCTGAAATCAAACCAACACATTTTAATAAACCCCATGAAACTTTCACAAGAAAAGCCAGGTCATGAGAAATTTCATCATTTCACCCTCTCACCGCAGCTCTGGCTGCTCTCTGCACCGGGCAGCTCAGGTGTTCTTGCAGAACAGAACTGTCAGCTCACCGTGGTGAGACCTAACTTGGGCATTGGTGCCTCACAGACCATCATAGCCATTAGCTGCTTCCTCTGAAGATAAGCAAAGAGCTTCCACAGAGCTACGGCTCCTATCTCTCCAGTTCAGAAGAAAGAGAGGTGCCTGAGCTGGCATCCTGTTTTCTGGAGCGGACTCTGGAGAAATGTTGCAGAATAACCTTTTAATAGGCCTGTACTGAGTTTTTATAACCTAAAGCAATATACCCATGTATAAGACCTGTGTCATGTTTCTGTGCTGGCTGCATTCAGCTCTACAGTAGAGCCCTCTAAGGCGTTGAGGGTATTTGTTGAAATAAACCCACAGCAGATGTGTTTGAATCTCTTGGTAAAGCTCTGAAAACCTCCTTATTTTCCATTTTAAAGGCTAAAGTTTCTGTATGGCTCTCTGGCTTTTTTTTGTTTGTTTGTTTGTTTTTTTTAAGGTACTTTGCTCTCCAAGATTCTCATTCTTCAATCTGATTTCACATGAGGTTTCACTAAAACAGCTTAGAAGTTACCATTCACTAGATGTCAGAAGCTTTAAAACCAAGACAAAAGAGAAATACCATTTAAGGGACAGGTCAGAGATGAGCTCTCTTAGGTGTAAGTGGTCCCACACATACACAGTACTCACAGCCTGCAGCTAGTGATGTTGTCTCCTTCCACAACCAATGTGAATTGAATATTTTTAGCCAAAGAAATGGCTGGTACTCCGGTTTGGGAGGTAAAAAGCACATCCAGGACACACACACAGACAGGGTCCCTTTTAACACTGTGACAGGTTCCACATTTTCACTTCTAACAGTAAAACTAAAGCTGCCTAAAAAAACGAGTGAAGACTGAAAGGGAAATTGGCAAAGACATAGAGATGCTGTTAGAAGGCCCTAGAGGTTGGCTTGGTCAAGGGCTGTAACCAGCAATTCAACTTGCTGATCCTCCAAGTTCTACAATGCAACAGAATGGTGTATCCATGACATCATGGACCCATGACAGAAAGTCTAATCTAACCTCTAAGTACAATGTATTGAAGAGAAGTCAACCTAGCACAGGGAGGTTCACAGACAATGCACAACAGAAAGTCATTAGAAAGATGAATGAGTCATACAACAAGAGAGGGTGCAGGTAGGTAAACTGGTGTGATTATTACAACTGAGGTGTTGTGCCATCTGATTATCATGAAGAGAAGCAGCAGTGCAGAAACTCTGCTTGCCCTGGCCAGGTGGGGATGAAGGCAGCTGCAGCACAGATACATAGGCTCCAGACTCCTGCATGCTTCCCTACTGGAGGAAATCCTTTCCTGTGAGCCTGCCACAGATTTATTGAGTGCTGGTGCTTGTCAAGGGCACTTCTGTGACTGGAAGTCTTATACAGAAGCAGCCAATAAATGCTTTTAATTAGCTGAGAGCTAACTCAGCCACTCAGCTGCAGAGATGTGAAGAAGCTTAAGAAAAACCCTTCTGAAGAATCAATGTGAGCAAGTATAAATCTGCAGCAAGGCTAGGCTGCTCTCTTCACAAATTGTAATGACTGTGACCCCTACCCTGATGCCCACAGACATGAGGAATGCGAAGAAAGAAACTTAACTATGTCTGCTTTGTCAGCTGTAGTCTGTATGGAAGAAAGTGACCTGCCACACAGCCTCCAGGACTAATTCTGCTTTCAACCTCTTAATCAAATCAAGACACAAGGGCAAAGATGAGACCTCACTTTCCGTGAACACTAGCACCACTTTCTCCCTCTGTGTCACCTCTTCCTGTCCATTGGTGTGGCTCTGCAGCAATCCAACAGCCCCTTACATTGCCTCACAGACCATCTTCTTCCTAAGACCTCACAGTCCAGGTGCTCTCCTCTCAGCACCACACGCACAACCACAGCTGTCCTCTCCTCAAAGATTCATGGAGATTACCTCACAAATCCCTCAAGCCCACATTCCCAGCACTGCTCTCACAGCCATCCACCTTCCTCCTGGTCATGCTAGTCTCTGCCAGTGCAGCCACCAAATGCCAGCTCCCGAATACCACCTTGTCATGCTACCTAGAACCACTTTGGCTCTCCTCAAGCCCCAGGCCCTGGCCAATGCCATACAAGAGCACTAAAAGTATGTTGAAGCTTTCACTAGCCCTTTGCAAGCCAGTGAAACTTTTCTTGGAGGAAAGAGACATTCAACAGGGAGGGAGAAAGGAAGTCTCTAATGACAGACTGCACAACTGCTCCTGAATACCAATGAGACTGTATTGTGATCTTGCAGAGACTCTACTACTGTCAGTGAAGCTGCTGCCTTCAGCAGCTGAGCCATGCAGAAAGCAAATGTAGCCTGTGTAGCTCCAGGGGCACCAGAATGTATTCAGTCAATGGATGTTGTATCTCACCCTGCAGGGAGAAACTGGGAACAATTTACAGAATCAAAGACCTGTTCTAGGCAGCAAGAGGAGAAAATTCCTCCAGAATACTTTTCCTTTTTTGTACTGCTTTGTAGGAGAATGGACTGAAATGTGAGCAATGAAACAAAGGAGAAAGAAAGCACCAGTAACTGACAGGAGTTGTTTCCACCCTTACCAAGACATGTCTGTCCATCAGGTCCTAGTGTCGTCCCAAGGGAACACGTGCAGTCACCGGTGTCCAGGCAGGAGCCCTGGCAATCCACCACATCACAGATGTCGTAAAAATCTAGGGCATGACAAGAATGTTTTCAGCACAAACCACTGAGCATGCATAAAAATACTGTACTAGTATCGACAGCTTCAAGCCCTGTTTCTAGTCCATCAGTTACAGACCTAGCCCACATTAGGAAAGCTGAACCACTGAAGCTGATAAGAAACAATTTAGTTTAATTACTGCAAGTCAGAGATGCAAATGTTGGCTTTGGTAGCATGCCAACACAAACCACAGGGTCCACAGAGAGCATTAAATCACTGCAGCCAGGCCAGCCATGGAAGATCTCTGCTAGCTGAGTAAAGGCTAGAATTCACAGAGGTGAAGCTGTCTGATTGATCTCACATAGACAGGCACTGCACCAACTAACACACTTTAGGGTGAGAAAGCCAGAAACCAGTCAGCACCTCTCTCAGGTACACGGATGCTCACTACCTCTCCTGCATCCTGGGGACCAAGGGGTTTCAGAAAAGTGATCTCAGCAGTTACTTACGGCCACAGTATGCATGGAAACAAACACTAGGCCTGATTAAGTGATACACATAGTACCCGCCCGGACACGCCTTGACATCAATTGTGGTATTCCAAAGGCAGCAGTTCCCATTGAAGCTGGCACAAGCCTGGCGTGGGACGATGCCATCTGACTCTCCCCTATACTGGTTTTCAGAATTTAAAAAACTGCAACATATTTACAATACTTTCAATGAAAACATATTTACTTATTTTCTAACAAAGGTAAAGTAACAGCACCAATAAGAGCTGTGTATTATTGTGAAAAATTTAGTATTGCAGCAATGTTTAGATTTCCCTCATTCTGTCTTGAGCTTTTCTATGCACAATGCATTTTTCAGCTGTAACTTCTGTACTGAAATCCCCTCACTGATTTATGCAAAGCAAGAACATCTTTTAATTTTAAAGTTGCTTATTCTGACCTTTCATAATAGCTAGTTACAACACACACAGGGTGCCAATCTTGCAATAATGCCGTAAATAAAAACTTACCAAAGTATTTACTGCACCATAAAGTACCAACAGACTACTGATTATTGCCAAGTCTGTCTTAAAAATTTTTTTTTTCCAAAAATAGCATCTACTTTTCAAACTGATGTGCCCATTTCAGGAACAAAAGCACTAAGCATGAGGGTGACTGCAACAGATGAAGCAGTAATCACAAGTGCTGCATAGTGTCAAGACTCAACCACAAACAATAACAGAAAAGCTTAAAAGGCAAATTAGGTGACTAAAAATAACCTGCTGATTTAACTAATGCATTAAAAAAAATTACTTTCTGATTGCTTAGACTTCATTCTCCATTTGTGCCCTCTCCTAAGTCCTATTTATGCTAATCATACATACTGCCATCCCATTTCACCAGCAGGAGCTCATATTCCTTTTGTAAGGGAGGATGGTTCTCTGGCACAAACCCTTCTCTCCTTTCCAAAAAGATAAGAGGATACAACCCATGTAAAATGCTACCTGTTCAGGAAGATGAAGAATTTTATGGTCTTCAGAGCCAAATGCCGAGAGTGATTTGTAAGCTGAAATGGCTACGACAGCATCCTAGAAAATTAACCAGAGGAAAAAGAAAATCGCAAGCACAGCATACAGTATTGCTATCGACTGGAAACTGCACACACAAACAGCCTATCCACTAACTACTGAATGCTGAAAAAACCCTTTAAAATAACAATGTTTTCCTGAGGCACACTCTCAATTGCTTACTTTATATATACAATGCAAACTAGGAGGATCCATTACCTAAGCTGGATAGTAAACATCTGATTGCTAAATGCCATTACTGCTGGAAGGGTAGTTTATGTAGCAATATTCAAGCTGTATTTAAACTAAAATACTTTGGTTCCTCCAGTCCTATTGTGATGATGCATTACAATACCCCAGCAAAGAATTCAGTTAGTTCTCATAGCTGTAGTTTTGCCGAGATGCTTCACCACATCAAAGCTGAAGTCCACCACTGGAGTCAAACTTGGTTTTGCTACAATTCTCATTGTGAGTGGTAGATGTTAGGACCATCAGTTACCACCTTTCATGTGCATTACACTGCTTCACAAACAGCATTAGATGATAAATGAGAAGAAGAAACCCTATTGGAAATCAGAACCTTATGATATAGATAACCTTGTCTTGACAGAAAGGTATAAAACAATATCCAGTTGCTGACACCACAAATTAAAGTTTTTGGCTGTATCACCTACCTTGTTTTGTGTGTTGTTCCAAAGGAAGTTGACAACTTGAGCTTTAAATTTCTATAAAAGCAATCAAAACAGACATTCAGATTTTATTCAACCAAATAAGCAGCTGAAATAGAAACAGTTACCTGAAACAATCTGCTGTCACATCAACATGCACTGAGCCAAGAAAGTGGAAAGGGCACATGTTTAAACTTTAGAAGCATTCACATATCCCCAAATTTTGGGAGAGGGAAAACTGATCAACCTTGCACTGGGATTTCCCACCCATCTCCCATGATTCACTAATGCAAGCTAAAATTGTGAAACTGTATGGAAACATGCATTATGATTAACCTCAATTAGGCAGTGCATGTGATTTAGATACTAAAAACAAGCAGGTACACATAAAACACATATACAAAGATGCACTAAAAAAAGAAACTCACCTTATTCCATGAACACATACCTCATGTTCGCTTGTATTCACTGTTAATGAGGGAACCAGGGCAAACAACTCATTCAGTGCTTTTAAAATGAGGGGTCTTGTATCACAACTCAACTTTGGAGACAGAGCACTCCATGTAGAACGGATGCAAACAACCTGAAGAAGATTAGGAGGCACCATTGCTAACAGCAAACTCAACTTTATTTAAATATCTCTTTTCAGCACTTGCCACGTTTCTTCCTACTTAGGGGCAGGAATTATAGTATTCACAAAAAAAAGCAAGCATGTCAAAATTTTATCTGCATTAACGATCTCACAGTATATTAATTGACATCATGCAATAACACTGCACAACAGTTCACCAGATAAAGCAGCTACCAGAAGGAGTAAAGAGGATGCTGTTAGCAACACACACAAAGTTGTAGATGTATCTCTATGTAACATTACTGGTCCAATTCACTTGTGCAGGTTAGTTTAAAAGTAAGCTGTTTAAGGGAACTCAACAGGATGAAAGCAGAGGAAGCTACTGAGGACACTATGTTTCCTGGGAGCCCTCCAAAACAAAATACTCTTAATCTTTAAACATAATCAAATCCAAACAGGTCTGCAGAACAGAAGAAGACTGTGAAACTGCAGGCATACAGCAATTTTTGGGAAAATGTCAAATTAAAATAAACACTAATACCACAGCTTCATAACCCCTCCACTAAGCAGGTCAGTTCTTACAATTTTCAGTGACAGAAATCGAACTTCAATGAACAAGAAACATAAGAAAAGTAATTCTGTCGGGAAACCACAGTAGCATCATGCTTCCAATTTGTAACTGGGAAAAAAAAACCCAGAATTTGTTTCTATTGTTAATAATGAATTTGCTGTCTTGACATTTGCTTTCCAAGTCCTTAGAACATAGTAACTTCAGCCTTTTAAATCTGCCTCTGCAGAAACCAGAAAGGTACTACGCACTTCCTCCAAGTCCAAGACCGGTGTATCCCCATGATGAAGAATTCAGGCAAATGGCAAGAGACTTGCATGGATGGGCAAGGAGCTCCCAGCAAACCTTAAGCTCAAGAAGGAAATTTATGGGAGGTGGAAAAAGGGATAGGCCAAGTGGGAGGACCATAGGAACATCATCAGGGTATGCAGAGATGTGATGGGGAAGGCCAAGGCCCACTTAGAACTGAGCTTAGCAAAGGACATCAAGGACAACAAGAAGGGCTTCTGCAAGTATATCAGCACGAAAAGGAAGATAAGGAAAGATTCTCCTGGATACATAATTCACTTTTCAGAACTCAGTTAAAAAAGGCACTCCACTTTTTGCCTAGATTTAAATACATGAACACTCCACGGAATACAAGATTACTTTTTGTGCTTACGTTCATGATTATCCTTAAGCACTTTACCAAAATATCCTTAATTCTAAGTTATGAGTCTCTGAAATTGTTAAGCAACTTGTCATCAAGGCATTTGAGATATTGTGCCTAACACATCAGCGCCACACACAATCAGCAAAAAATTTTACAGTATATAGGGAAAAGAGTAATCTTTTGTGTCATATGAAAAGATGAGGAAGCAGACACAGGATTTTTATTTTGTTGAAGTTTTGGAAGAAAGTATAGGCTTTGAAGTCTCTTAGTGAAAAAAAGAATACTCACAAGGGTGATACAGATTAATTGCTAGAGAAGCATTTTGATTTCTTCAGACAGAAGGTTATCCTGAAGTAAAGGTATTACCGCTGTGCAGCAATACCAGAGCTGAAAGCCAAGCTTTTATTTTTCTCACAGGTGAGTTGTACAGATTGTTAGAGAAGTATTTTGGTTTCTTCAGACAGAAGGTTATCCTGAAGTAAAGGTATTACTGCTGTGCAGCAATACCAGAGCTGAAATCCAAGCTTTTACTTTTCTCTTTTTCCTAGTGTTGCGAGTCAATACAGCATGAATATGGTAAGTACACAGGGATTTTTTGCAAGCTGAAAGCAATTACATGCAAATGAAAAAAAAAAAAAAAAAAAAAAAAAGAAAACCACAAAACCAGCACTGTTCCTCTTGACCCAGTAGTTTTTGATGCTCAGCTTTATTTCCAAGAAAACATGATTCAGCCTTCAGATGACAATAAAATTTGTGTTATTCAGCGCACTCACACAGAAAGAAGTCTCCCTGCAAATGTGAATACTTCCACTTAGGGATGCTAAAAAAGTCCTTTCTGTCTACTGCTTATATTCACAATTGTACTTTATGAAGAATAACAACAGGATACAGGAAGATCTCAAGCTAAGCTGTGGCCTGCTGTATAGGTTCTCCTTCAAGACTCAAAGTGATTTGAGTATTTTATGCACACCGGAAATTCTTCAGACTCTTCCTCACACCAATCCAGACGTCCTCAGAAACCTTTGCAAATGGCCTTTCTCACCTTGGAACCTGATGAAAAGTGTTCAAGTAGTAAGAATAATTTTGGTCGTTTTGGAAAGGGAAGGGGACCCAACGAAACACTTGTTTGCAAAGTTCAAATCCATTCACAGCTAATACTCCTATTCCCACTATACTTTCCTCTTTTCTTCTTCAGTAGGAACAATTTACACTGCAAAACCAGCTCAAACTAACAGGTTAACTTATCCACCTGTTTGACAGTCAAGTAAGTACCTTTGCATACCTCCATGTACTTTTAGATGAGAGCTTCTCTTAAAAATTCATAGTTGCTTTACTGCTGTGATTCTATCTATATTGATTACTCTTTACCATGAGACCTAAAGTAACAGGCAAGACTGACAATACACAAGATCTGTTCATCTCACAAATAATCTTTTTTGTATGCTCACGTGTTGCATTCAGCTTTCAGAATTCACACTGAACCCCAAGATCCCTAGTGAAAAGGTCAGCTTTTGTTCTGCAGGAGGACACAGTGATTTCAAAAGCTGATTGCACCAGCTACTGCAGTGATTCTTTGCTGAGGAAAATAGGGATGCTGCACAAGCCTGCTCTGTATCTGCTTCTTTTGGTGTAGGGCTTATCAATCTCTCTCTCCCTCTTTTTTTTTTTTAAACCATTGATGTATGTTCTTTATTAAGTATAAAAAATGTCAATATTTATCTCTAGGACTGATGCACATTTCAGATGGAAAAGGAGCCTTCTACATATCAATGCACTAGTGTTTCAGAACATACATACATACAGGAAGACATCACTGCCTCAGATCCCATGCATAACATTTGGAGTTAGGTGTTTAGAACATTTTTAAGGGCTAGAAATTATGCTTCTGCCATCAGTGATGTTTTCCACATCCATACTAC
>JANHGB010024431.1:0-12817 GCA_026283785.1 Coracopsis vasa | reverse complement strand
TCCTATCACTACAGTCCCTAATGAAGAGTCCCTCCCCAGCATCCCTATAGCCCCCCTTCAGATACTGGAAGGCTGCTGTGAGGTCTCCACGCAGCCTTCTCTTCTCCAGGCTGAACAGCCCAAACTTTCTCAGCCTATCTTCACATGGGAGGTGCTCCAGCCCCTGATCGTCCTCGTGGCCCTCCCCTGGACTTGTTCCAACAGTCCCACATGCCTCGGAGGAAAGGACCAGACTTCAAGCATATTATGCAACCTCTCTCAAAATCCATCCATACCTGGTGTCTGCCCTCACCGTTGAGTTACCATAACCACAAGGCAGAGATCACCATGCAAAGCATCAGCTAAAATGTGAAATGCAAGATATGCAATAGGAATGCTACATTTAAGGTGTGCAGAACAAAAATATTTCAGTTATTAGACCCCTGTATAATAATAAAGCATCTCTAAGCGTATTTTATCAGCTCCTACCCATTTCAGGGTACAATTTTAAACAGCTAGTATAAGAACTGCTCTCCCAGGTCACAATGAAGTTGATCTACAGCTCAGCAAGTTGTCTCTAACCCAGGGTGTCTGCTTAGGGAAGTGAGGTAGAAGAAAGACACCCTGCTCCATTTACCTAGGTTTTTGTTTTCCACTGTCTCTCCTATAGCTATGTGCCTATATCTTGAGGTGAGTAGAAAGAGCTATAACTCAAACCCATGCATTCTGTAAAATTCTGCCCTGAGGCAAGAGAGAGAGGTGGCAGCTCCCTGTATTTAAAGATCCACTCAGATATGCCCTGGTTTCCTCCAGAAACTGTTCCCCACTTCCCTCTCTGCCAAATACTAACCACCTCTATGATTCACAGTATCTGTTGTGGATTTGTGTGGCGTCGCAGCCTCCCTGCATCTGAAACAGCTTCCCCATATCTTTTTTTTTTTTTACTATCTTAAAATCTAGAGGGCATGAACATCTGAATCAGGACCTTCTGAGGAGCAAAATATTCAACTCTTTACACAGTCGTGTCCCTCATAAGCCCGCAAAACCTCCTAATCTCTACCGGAGACGAGATGTTTGTGAGTGAAGTGTGTTTGAGAGTTAAAAATGTAAACACATGGACCTCCTGATATATGCACGTCTGTTCATGAAGTGCTCAAGGAGTGCATTCTTTTCAGAGGCCTTTCTGAACCTTCAGCAAACAATTAAAACATAAGAATACCATACGGTGAAAAAAACCCAAAGAATTGAAGTGCTCATTACATTTTCAGTCTTCTCCTGATTAACCCCGATTTGGCAGCTTCCTCAACAAAAGTCCAGAGGTTTCATTTTCACTTATATTTAATATTGATTAAGCACTACTTATCCCTGACTAACTATTTCCTATTAAGCAAAATGAATGCTAATCCTGTCTTAAGGAAAACTGATTACCATTTTCTAGAATTAGGCTAATAAACCCAATCATTCTGATTAAATGCATCTCAGACTGGAATACCCTCTACTTTCTACATCACATTTCTTTTTAAGTACTAAATTTGCTTTCTCCGTTTTGTTTAAACAGTAGGGTGATCCAAATGGGTGGGGAGGAGACATTATATTGTTTCCATTAGAATGCTCTAGAGGCAGACAAACCTTCTTGGTTCATTATTTTTTGCTTCACTGACTTTAAAGTGAGAACTACATGTGCGTCAGAGAACGTACTTCAAGTCATCCTTATTCAGCTGCATCTCCTATAAGGATCTGTCCCACTGACATGCTACCTTGTACCTTCTCACAAATGTAATATCTCTTTTGTCAAACATCCTTACACCTTCCTTAGCCATAGGCACATTTTGTTTGGTCTCCAAACCAGCATAAAAGGCAGAAGCAGTAGCCATAGTCATGTGAGTGCTGCGAGCTGGCACAGAGAGTGCAGATCTGGGTTACAAAGGGAATCTCTAGTGCCATAATTCACAAGCTAGGAGAAGCAGATTCACTCCCACCACAAGCAGCCTGTTTCTCCTGAGCAGCAGAGGAGGGAAATGCAGCAGATAATCTCTGATGAGATTCATCAGGTAATCCTTCATGAGTTCTCTTTCATCTGCCTTTCCTTGTCTCCCCTTAGCCACAGACAGCAGCAGCTCTGATGAATCCCATCCTCCAAAAGCTTGCTTGACTTCTTGCAACAGAAAAGAATAGGTCCTGTCTTTTCTCTGCACACAACTAAACAGAATTTCCTCTGTGCTTCCCTCAGTGTAACTCCCTTGGTTTCCACAAGGTGATTTGGCATGGCCTTATGGTGAGCCATTGACTAAGATTAAAACATTTTTGTTTTGTTAAAAGCCAAATTAGGTGGAGTGAGAAATGCCCTGTCAGCTTCCCAGCTGGGCAGCACCAAAAATATACACGTACTCATTAGCTTTCATACAGTATAATTAACTTTATGAAATATCCTTTGTAGACAGACTCTAAAACCACTCATTTAGGGAGATCACATTGTCTCCTAAACATTCAGAAGACAATTTTAAGACAAAATCCACTGAGATGTATAGAGGAGGCTGGAAGAAGGCATTTCAGAGGAATGGGATAGCACACCCTCACATACTTTATTTCTCTGAAAGCTTCAGGCAGGAATGAAGGGGAAGCAAACAAGCAGAAAAAGCAGACAGTGCTCTTTTGAACACTCGATCCTCATGGTCACTCTCAGACTGCCAGCACTGCCCCAAGCCACCCTCCCTGCAGACACCAGGCAGTCTTTGGCAGCAGTTTACTGAAAACTAACTCGAGTTCTTAGGAAAAAAATCCATAGCAATATAGAAGCAATCAACCTCTCATCTCTCCTCCCAAAACAGCAAAAGCATGGGCGTTTCGCACAAGACATGTAACTATCTCCAGCTCCCTCTTTTTCCTTTTTCTTGGCCCAGTTTTCTTCCTCCCCAACACTTTTTGCATGGCCTGAGCAATTCAGCCTGACAAGCATTAGCTATGAAGTAAAGCTTTTCAATTTGTAATCTTGATGATATCATTAGTTTTCTAGCTGACATGCTAGCATATATATTGGATGACAAATCAATCTAGCAAGCATTTGTAAGTCCACCATTCTGCAGGGAGATTAATCCTGTGTGTATTGTGCAATTGGAGTTCTCTGCCCTGGCACAACTAAGCAATGAAATGAGCAGCACTGCATTATGACACTAAATTCAGTTAAGATTTGTCAAAGAAGCAGGTGATAAAGTAGCATAATATCTACTCATAGAGTCTCTCCTCTGAAGGGAGAGGAAAATCCCACAGTGCTTTGGCAGTAGACATTCTCTCAATATGGGAGGCTTCACGCTCTGTGACAGAAAGATCTTTCCAATTGAAAGAATTTCACACCACCTTCAAAGAAAATTTGTCACATCTTCCAGTCTTTCACCTAAGAATATCAAGGCTCAGCATGAATCTTAAAGATGACAAACAGAAACAAGTTTGAAGGCAATGCCTTTTTACTCACCCATCGAAGACACTGGCTGCAACTGGATGACAAAGCAGATACAGAAAAACAAGTACTGAAACATCCCACTCGGCCAAGGAACAGTTACCACTCAAGTAACACAGGCTTGAAAGCCCTTGCACACGCTGTGGCTCTTGCAGCCTTCCTCTCGGTGGAGCTTCTGATCCCAAGCTTTCTGAAGAGCAAGTGTGATGGCTCTCCTCGAAGTTTATCAGAGGAAGAAGCTGAAGGGATGTGGGGTACAGCTTCAGCCTTGACCTTCACAGAGCAGCTCTGCCCCTTATTGACAACAGAGATGTACTTACTGATCAATCTTGTGGTTTTGGACTCAACCCGCTATTGTTTTCTGGCCTGACTGCCTCACAGTGACACCTCCCTATATCTTATCTGGAGACGAATTCTAACCAGGGACACCCGGACATCCCGAAGGGATGGAAGAGAACAACAGAGGAGTGCTTACTGTTATCTCTTCTCCTTCCACTAGTCATACGACTTCATGGCTCCCCACAGGCAAAAAACACCAGCTAGAGTGCCTTAACTGCAGGAAATAGTGGCCAAAGGAGGAGAACGGATCCTTCCGAGTAGAGATTGCAGATGAGTGCTTGGAGCAGAGCTACAATAGGAACATCAGTCAAAATGAAAGACTGATGTCCCACAGAGAAATAAACTGCTCTTACACTACACAAAGACCCTTTCCACTCCTAGTCACATAACTTGATCACTGCAGCAAAATTATCAAACAAGGCAAATAAGGACATTTTTCTGCGGTAGTTTTATGATCTCCGTTTTTAAAAAAAACCCCTCAACAAACAAACAATCAAGAAAGCCAACGTTAGTGAATTAACTTCCATACAAAACTGAGTAATCGAGAACCTCTGCCTTACCAGTTGAAACCAAACTAGATTGAGCCACAGGTCATAACCATAAGCCCTAGCTACAGATGAGATGTAGCACACTGAAATCTATAGCAAAGCAAACCAAGCACCACAACTAGCAGTGAGAGATACCAAGGGCAACATGAATAAGCAGGGAGGAATCTTCCCTCTCATCCCCCTAGCTGTAGCTCTTAATATTCAAAGCTCTGTTTTTAACATATATGTGTATACACACATGTACAGGTCCCTCCCTGCTTATGAACAAGTCAAACAGTTCTCTAGAAAATCATCTGCAGGCAAAAAGTTCTCCATGAGCAAGGAAGTACAGGTAAGCCTACAATAACTGCACAATCAAACAAGTGTAAGGCATTTCCCCATTTCCTTTGTAGCCTGCATTTCTGCAGCAGGCTGGTGTAAGGAATAATGTCAAGGTTGATGGATGTGGTAGCTTCAAATCCCAGTAGGGAAAAAATGGCTTTGTTATTTTCATACTGAGTTTGCATGAGATAGAGTTAGGCATTTGCCTACTTTGTAGAGATTATACATTATCGAAAGTTCTCAATGGCCTCTCTTTGTCTGGGTACACCCCTTGCAGTGAAGTGCAATATGCTGCTCTGCTCGGCCCCAAAGAGAAGGCTTTTTCAGTGGTGAGTGACTCTAGGGAACAATAAAAAAAGTTTTATAAGTGACTGCCATTGCTCCCACAAAAAAACCAAACCAAAGTAAACCAAATATATATAAAGAAATTCTTTGTGGCTATATTATGCTGACAGCTGTGCAGTACCAGAAGTGTTCTTTCAACAACAGGAAACAAATTCACTACGCAAAGCTAGCAAGGCAGATAACCCTCAAAAGGTGATTATGTGAATTCCCAGAAGAGAAACTAAAATTGAACAGAGAATAATACAGCAAGCCACAGGAAGTTATACTTGGCCATTTTCATTGAGAGGTTTATTCATACTTAAGACCCTGGGTAAATAAAACTGACAAGCTTCGATTGAATTCCTATTTGTGTTAGAGGTGTGTGTATTTCTCTGAAACAATTCATTACCAGCTGCTTTTATTTTTGTAGGTGGTATATTAACCCTGACACTAGTAACATTTTGACAGTTATGTGTGACTGACAACTGACAATTAACATCGGGAAACAAACTATATCATAGCAGTTTTGAGCCTCAAAGGTATCATAAAAAAGGCCCAAGTTCTCCAAAATGGATAAAAGCAGGAGATGCCCCACCATTCCCAGAGATGACACTATCCCAAATCACCATAACATCTAGTTCAAGGAAAGAGTTTAAAGTTAAATACGATCCAGTATGCTGCCTCTAAACATTTTGGGAATCCACAGGAAAGACAAAGATCATCTCAGTCTTCTGAAAGAAGCACTGGACACAACTCTTCTATCAGCACTTTCTCTTTTCTGTATAAGTTACTTCCGGTGACGTACATAGCTCTAGTTCCCTCATAAACAATAGTAGTAGAGTAGGCCACTGCAAATCTATGCCCCAGGGAGCTGGAGCAATTATTCCTAAAAGGGTAAAAGAGGAAAAAAACCCCAACCAACTAAAACCCCTCCTGAAACAGAACCTCTCAGAGAGAGGATAGAATTCCAATTGAATGCTCTGGGTGCTGTAGGGCTTGTACTCTCTTGGCAGTTCTGGTCAATCTACTGCTCCTGACCTCTGCTTTCCCACTCCGAAGATAAGGGAGCCTGACTACCCAACAAGCAAGAAGAATCAGGATTGGGTTTTATTTCCTAGAAGTAGTCATTAGTATGGGTTAAAAGGTACAAAGAGAGAAGGCAATATTAAAGTAGTGGGCTAGGATTTTATTTTAGTACCCAAGAGACAAGATCTTCTAAACCCGCTGCTGTCTAAACCTAGATACTTAACGCAAGAAAGGATGCTAATTTTGCAGGTGGCAATCACACTTCTTGCCCTTCCCAGAGATTTGGAGGGCTTTACCATCTTTACACATGGAACTCAAATTCTTCGAAGCATTGGCTAGGCTGGAAAGCCACACACAGTTTGTAATGGACTAATGAATAAAGATGCTTTGTATCAGATGTTTGCTGAAGCAGGCCTAGTCTTTGTCAGAGCCACCTCTCAAGATACACCAACATTTGCTGAGAGTGAGTTGTGTGAAGAACAGTTCTTAAAGCAGGAGTAACTCCTGCAGCCTGTCTGGAAGGAGCAGGCGGAAGAGCTAATCAGCGCTTCCTGTCGCTGAGAAAGGAGAAACCGACACACACAACAGGATCCCTTGTCTGCAATTGATTTTAGGATGTATGTTCACAATAAGCCTTGACAGGCTGCTGAGATGGATTGCACGTAAGTCAAGGACTCAGAGATAGGCATTGTTGCTGTAAACAACTTCTCCCATAACTTGGTGTCAATGGGAAGGGCTCTTGAGATCAGGGAGTGAACATGAATTTGGTGAAGTATGAGCAAACTCAACAGAAGAAGTAAAACACAAAGACTATGGTAAAATCAGACAAGTACATGACTCCTAGTGAAGAGTAGCAGTTACTTTCTTTCCCTTAGCAGAGCTCTGTGATGCAGAACTTGGTGTTTTGAGATTGTTTTTCCACAGGTCCTGCAGAACCCAATGTACCATCCAGGATCCTCAATTTCTAGATGAAGGAATTAGGGCATAGACAGAATGCCCACAATTTCGCAGCTAGTCAGGGCAGAAACAGGAGTAGAACCCATCTTTTTTTGCAAGTTCACAGAGCCACAATGACACAGCATAACATCAGCTTCTCCCATACTTCAGGACTTGGATACATTGCAAGTTTAATTTCCATTCCTGTATTTTATTTTTCACCCCTTTAATGTCTGTATAGAAGTAAAACTGTTGTTTTGGGTTTGTTTTGGTTTTTTGTTTAAGAAAATATTTATAATCTCTTGGGATAGGTAGAAAAATACTTCAAAACCATCTTTCTATGTGAAAAGAAAGTCATACAATGTGGCACAGAGGGAAGCAGCTTGCATTTACAACTCCACACAAAAAACCCTATAAGAGATCAAAGAAATTGTTCCACTGGCTCAAAAAGACAGGGCAATTCGGCCAGCTTCACTTGACTGGCATAATGCCAAGGTCTGACAGCAAATCGTGCAAACCCTCTTGGAGCCAACGTGGAAATGTAAGAACTTGCAACAAGGTGATCACCATCACTGTCAGGTAGGAAGGATTACAGGGAGAAAAGGATTTCTTGCTTGCTCTTCAGGAAAAAGGAGCCATGAACACTTCTCCTGGAAAGCTTGCAAGATAAAGCCTCACAGGCATGGCAAAAGGGAACTTAATACATTTCTCCAGACAATTTTGAACTTGACATGTATTTATATGAACTCTGTCATAGAAAAAGAGGGAAGAGAGGTTAACAAAAAAAACAACAAAATTGATAGAAAAAGCAGCATCTGAACACTGCAATGTACATTGCTGTTTATCCTTCATATGGTCTTATGAACACAGTGTTACATTAAGATTCAGGCAGCACTGCCTGCCCTTAAAGTGCTGCTCGTGGGACAGGAGCCTACTACCTGACTGACTCCTTGGCATGAAATAGCTACTGCAAGAGAGCTTGTTGAAGTGTTCATATGTGTACAACTGTGATACAACCATGTGTATCAGGAGAGCAAAAAACATCACCCTTCCCTTCAATGTTTGCATTCAAGGGCAACAAAAGCAGAGAAGCACTGAGATTTAAGATTGAGGTTTATGGCATGTCATCCATTCCTAGCAGAGATCACATGCCCTGGTGGTGCAGAGAGGAGTGAGACAGCAATCTTCCAGGGGTACAGACTAACGAGACCCACTAGACAGCCCATATTTCAGGGTACAATTGCAGACTCTTGCTTTACTCCTTTTCTCAAACAGTCTCCTGACCAACATTAAAGCATGAGCAGGAACAACTTTGTCACAGCATTTTCTTTTCAAAATAGGGATTGTGGTGCTAGATGTCAAAGTCTTCACTTCTGGATGCCAAAACAGATGAGCTCTTATGCAACTGATCCAAGCAGTTTTTCTAGGGAGGGCAGCAGCTCATCTGTACACAGCATCAAAGTTAAGGACTGCTTGGAGGAAGAGAGTTTGTCAGCATTGCTGAACTAGAATTCAACAGTGATTAAAGGTAGGTCACAACAACTAGCAGCTTCCAGCCCCTCCCCTCCAACTTTAAAAAGCAAAAAAGATTTGGCTGTTTTAAAAATCAATTTTTAAAAAATAAAATCATGGATTTTATTTTTTGCTAAACAGTCAATGGATATGATAGAAACCTGGCACCAAATATATCATTCTACCATGCCATCAAGTTAGGAGAAAGTACAGTCTGCCGATTCCCAAAGTTAATGAATCACCAATACGTCAACATGACAAATCCAACTACAGCCATTCAAGGGTCCAGAAAGAAAGTAACAGAAGCTTAAAACACCAGTTTTCCTGTGAAACAGCACTTGAATGCAATAAGGAAATGCATTGACACCACTTGGTACCTTTCAGGTTGCTGGGCATCACACGCCCATATATATTCTTATCCTGCAACCTGCCAAACATCTCCAGGTTTTGTCAGCCTCCACATGGAATTACTATACAGGGCAAACAAAGGCAGATCTTTGTTGGACCCAGTATCTCTACCTCACCACCTTAACTGTTCCTGAGATCCCTGTGTTACGCAGCTAGGCATGACAGCAAGATCTCCATCCGAGCTTCTTCATGAAAGCTATTATCTGCACCACCACCGCCTCAGCCGTGTAAGGTCAAGAAGAAACAACCTAAACAAAAAGAAACGGAGGAAACTCAGGAGACAGCTGCCACACATAGAATATTCTCAGCTGGGGAAAATAATGTTATTCAAGAGCACTGATTCAAAAATTGAATAGTTATTTATTGTTCCAGAAGTACATTGCTCTTTTATACATATTTCATAAATGATACAGGATTTTACACATGTTCAGGTTTTGTTTGTTTTGTTGTTTGTTTTTTTTGTAAAGAAGGACTTTTCTCCATGCTCCCTCCCTCATTCCAAACACACACCAAGGATTCAGCTACAGGATTGTGTTCATTTTTTTTCCCTTTAAAACTCATCACACAAACAGGATAAAACAGATTAAAAAATAATCACACAATGTAAATTGAAAGACAGAGGGAAATGGGGAAGGGAAAAAAAAGATAGAAACATGCACCCATTCGGTCCAACATGCCATTGAGAAGAGGCAGCAATTCCAGCTGTGTTTCCACATCTGCAAGGCACCTGGCGACTAATTAATACCTATTTGTTCTCTTCTTTCCTATTTTTTTTTTAAACATAGTTCTCCAAAAACCCAGAAGCCTCTTTCCATGACACAGTGAGGAGTAGTAGTGAAACATCAAAAAAGCAGCCAGCCATTGTGTATACCAAGCTTAGTGCCCTTCTCCCACCTTCATCCTGTCTCCACGGTATTTATCAGCAGGATGCTAAAACAGACTGACCTGCTTTGAATGGAGAGATGTTTTATCTACTTAGAAATCAGCCAGCCTTGGCTAGAAGAGAGGGCAATGGGCTGACTTTCCTTCCTCTATTTCTTTTAGCTAAGAACAAGAGATGTCATTAGCCACTCCTAAGAAATTCTGACCTGTGAACACAAAGTTCATTTAAAGCTACTTAATTAGGGGAAAGTGCTAGAGAACTGAAGTCATTCTGTGTCTTGCACTGTAAGAGCTCCAGGCTTTCAAAAAGACTCTGGGTACAGAAAATGCTTTGTCCATATACGAGACCTTTTATCCCACTACACAAACAGTCAAATATCAAGTTTAATTATTCCATGTTGAAAAATTGTCTATTTAAAAGCAGGAGTCATGATTCTGCAACAGTTTCATAATCCTTTAAGCCTTCATAATTTCATAGTCCAGGTGGCTATCAGATCTGGGGTAGGAAGAGGGGAATCTCCCTCCCTTTAAGACTGAATATAAAAAACCTCTCATGCAATGTTGCCACTGATTTCTAGGAGCTCAAGGGCATTGGGACACAAAGTTTAAATAGTTATTATGGAATAATCCAAAATATCAATTATCAAATAGTCCAGAAGAAAACTCATTCCTTCTCTCACTTGGCTACAATCAATCTGTGCTACAAATAAGCAAAGGAGGAAGTCAGTGGAGCACATGGTGTAGGCTGGGAAAGGGAAAGCTCACGGTTTTCCAGTAGAAAGCAGTCTTGTAGTAACTTTATAAAAAGAGACCAGGTCTGATCAGAAGTGTGCGTGTTAATGGTGGTGGAGTGCAAGTTCTGATCACCAGCCATAGCTCCAGGTAGCTTGGGCTCTTTTTTTTTTTCCTCCTTATTTTGTTTTGAGAGAGAAAAAGAGATCTGAATCAAGCAAAGGAAAATTTAAAAAGCTAAGCAGGCTGCTGGTGTCTTATCAAGTGGCAGACCCTGCAAAGCTGGAAGAAGACACCCCTACACCCCAGCATTACATTCTTTGCATGAACCCCCCAATCCTGTATTTGTATACAATTGCCATTCAGACAGATTTTGAATGGGACTATTTGCCAAGCCCTTTTCAGAACTAACATTCCACCATGTCCCATCTTCAGATTTAAGAGATTCCCCCCATACAGTCCTTTGTCTTGATTAAAGGTAAAAACCCTCCACCCCCACACCACCTCCCAGCTTCCACCTGCAATACGTTAATTAAAAAGGCAAGCTATGAACAGGTTTTTGTTGCCGGGGTTCAGAGCTTCTTTGCTGATCAGTCCTTTTCATCAATTTGCTGGATGGGCAGGTGAACCTGCAGTGGGTCTCGAAGCCTCTTAAGGTCCAATTCTGCCTAAAAGTAAAAGACACATTATAAAGAACAAGCTCCCAATACACCTTCACCAGTCCAGTTCCCCTTTACAGAATGGAAAGCTTTTCTGTATTTCCTTGTTTTTCTTGCCCAGAAGGGAAGCGTTCAAGAACTAAAACAAAGTCACAGGCTCATATTTAGGAAAACTCTTCTCAGCACTTAAAGACTTTGTGCTTCTCTAAACTTGTTTACATGCAGCCACTTAAAAGGAATATGGTAGGGTATCCATATTCAACACAGCATGAGAAATGAGAAAACTCAGAGGTCTTTCTGGGTTTTCTCATTAAACCAAGAGGTCCTTGCTCTGACCTCCCCCTCTCCTCTTGGCACAGCTCCTTCTCCAAAGCAGGGGGAGAACACATCCTGCCCTGGATATCCTACCCTGTCATTTCCAGAGCCTCGGAATGATATGGGGCAGTGAAAAAGAATGCGATAGCTCTGCTTTTTCTACTCATGCAATCTTTCTGCAGGAAGACTCTTGAACATGAGGAAAGATCTCTACCCGACACCTTTGTTGAACAGATCCCACAATGTGGACAGTTTGCCAAGAGTGTCTGTCTCCAGATTATGAGAAATCTGTCTCCATTGCCTCTAACAATACAGTTGAATTTTTTGAACATTATTTTCCAGGACTGCAACCAGTGCACTGAAGTGCTCCATGTCAGGAAGACATGAACTGAATGGATGCAAGTCTTCATTCCTCGCTAAATCCATCTGGTGTGTAGGAGCTGAGAAGAAAGGAAATCTTGAATTAGGCTCCTCTGAGGCATGAAATGCCTCAAGCAACTCAAGATTTGCCAGCAATTTCTAAAAGGCCCTTATAGATAGAGGCAACTGTTTCATGTTCATTTACACATCCAGCAGGTCTATTCATGGGCATATCAAAGCCAATTCAGTGATTGCACTGGGGCTGTAACAAGAAAATGTGCTGAAAATTTAAGATACATCCATTCTTATTTGAGGTATGCCTATTAATAGCAGTTAAGAACTAGCAAACAGCAATTTCTTTGTCTTATTTCTGGAAAAAAATCTTGTTACCTGAGCAATTGCATCCTTGAGTTGATTGTATTTCTCTAAATCAAATCGTGTCTTTTTGGCTCCTTTATGGAAAAATAATAAGTACTGTCTGTCTCTGGCTTCTGGATAAACATATTCCTAAAAAGAAGAAAGGAGAGAAGATACAAATAAAGCCACAACAGGATGCAACAGGATAACATTAGTACAGTACCTATCAGGTGTGCTTTGGGAGGATGACTGGTTTCTGTCAGTGAAGGCACATGACCAGAGAGCACTGTCTAAGCTCACCCAGTGTGGTGGGGGTGACCCCACCAAGTAACTAAGCTCCCATCCAGTCACTCACTTCTCCACAGCCAGATGGGGGAAGAGAATTGAAAGGGCAACAAACAAGAAAAACTTAAGAGTCAACATAAAGACAATTCACTTCTTATAAAGAAGAAAAAAACCTCAAACAAATAAACAAAAAGCCCAAACCAAAACAAATAACCCCACACAGATGACAGTGATGCAAACACAATCACTCCCTATCTCTCACCAGCAGACCAATGCCCAGCCAGTCTCCAAGCAACAGCTACTTTGGAGAAATCCATCCATCCCCACGGTCCCTCCCACCCCACTTCCCCAAGTTTACTGCTGAACAAGATGTTATAGGG
>JANHGB010024427.1:0-32381 GCA_026283785.1 Coracopsis vasa | reverse complement strand
TGTGCATATTTTCTATTATCAGCCTCAGACCTCTCCACTCATTCAGTAGTTTAATCATGGTCAGTGACAGTGACCCATACACTAGTTAAAGGGAAGCTGAAAGGGTGCATGTCCAGTTGGTGAAACAGCCCAAAACCAGGCTCTATGGCAAGGACCCCAAGCCAGGATCCACTCCCACCATCAGCCTTTCAACACGAGGATGATTCTGGCTTGATGCTTGCGGTATTGTGCTGGGCACCACACAGTGCTAGGGGAATGCAGGGAGAGTCACACTGGAGGACAGATTTTTTCCCAAGTAACATTCTTGCATTGGCTGCCATTATTTGTTAAGAGCTATTGAACAATACCTAGGATGCAGACATTTAACTCTGGCTCTAACTACGTATGTGTGGAACCCCCTACATAGTCCATGCAGCTGCATAGTAGTCCAGCATGCTCAGAAGTCCTAAGCTCTCACACATCAGGAGAAAACAATCTGGGCTTCATCATCAGCACTGTCCTAAATGGCCCTGGTTTTTTGCCTGCTGATCCTTTGTCTTATCCAAAATGTCTCTAGGCTAGAGGAGCACGTGCCAGTGACACTTCATTTAAAAGGGAAAACAAAAAAAGGAAGTTGGTGTTGTGGTACATAGATATTAAAAAAAGAAATAAATCAAATAAAACTTGGCATCGTAAACGGAAATCAATGGACTGCAAAATCATATTTGTTCTAGCTGGCTAGAGTACTTGCAGAGTTCCAAGCTGTTTGTCCGTTTCTGAGGAGAGATGGGGTCTGCTCCATTTGCGCTGTAATTGCAAGGCTGTTGTGAAATGAGACTTGGACCTTTCCACTTTCAAAACAGTTTATGCATACAAGAAAAAATTAATCTCACAGCATCCCAGGAGACACAAATCCTGGCCCTCGTTCACAGAGAGAATGAAGGGAGAGTGGGTATTTTGTCCAAAGCCATGAAGCAAGCCTGTTAGAGGTGAGATGTTTGGCTCCTGGTCTTACACTGAGAAACTCTAACTACGTCTTACTGAAATTCTCTCAGTATCTACAGAGTGCAGGCAGTGTAGTATCTGAATAATAGTAATTAACAATAAAGCACTCCAGTGGATAGCAGGTACAGTTGCCCTGCAATTCCATTTGACACCCGGCTAGCTGTAACTTTCAGCTCAGGATGCCTGAAGATGTCACAAGGGAGAGTGTTGCTTCTTATCTGCGCAACACTCAATTCTGCTGCTTTCCAGCACATCTGATTCTTGATCTTTTTATAAGTCTAAGAAAATGACATATGACCTAAACCTCTGCTCAACTGAAGTATTTCCATAGTACCATATGGAACACATAAGATATTCTGGTTATGATCAACCCATTATCACCAGTGTATCTACAATATCTGCTTTTTGTCTTCTTCCTATTCTGTAATGTTGATAATGATGATTACTCATGTTACGCATGGAAACAAATAGCATTTCTTACATGATCTCATTGACTCTCAGTGCATATAATTACCATACAAAAGCTAAATTGTTCCAAGGATTTCTATCATGCAGGACTGCATTGGCCAAACCCTCCAAAATTCTTTTCCCAGGATTTTCACATGCACAGTCCTGAGAACTGAAGTTTCCATTTCATTTTCCAAAGACTGGGGGGTTTTAAACTCATCACCTTGAGGGTGGGAAACCAATTAAATGTACCTCACAAGACTGAAGAAGGTTATTTTCAGGCTGGAAAAGCTACGACTGGATAGGAAGACTGGGAACCAGAATAAGACCTGCTGGCTTTGACAACAGGGTAAGATGAAAGCTAAAAACAGGAGACAGGTAAAACGAGCACAACTTTATCTTTGAAGTCCAAACAGGTGATGCTTGAGGTTAGAACAATGCGGTAAAAGATTACTAGGACAAGATGCAAAGAACCTGGAATTTGTGACTTTGAGCTCTGCCTGCAGGAAAGCCTGTTCCAGCCACCAGGACTGTCCTACCAAAAGCTGTGTCTTTGAAAATCAGGCTCCAAAAATGTTAACCGTATGGAGTGTGCTGTGCAAAGCAGTTATCAAAAAATAGACACCAGCTCTGTTCTTGATATCAAATAGGATCATTTGGATTACTGCAATCAAATATATATAAAAAAAGGCATTCATTATGAATGTGAATTTACATCCCTCAATTGTAGAAATGATCAGAAGAATATCTCATTTAAAATTAGCATTCTTTAAGTAAGGCCTAAAAATTGAGTTGATTGGAGAATAATAGCCTATGCAACTCTTTGCTGCCTTCAATTCTCGCATGTATTTATTACCAAAGTCTTTAATATAAGAACAACTTTTTCTTAAGAAATATATAGACCAATATTATTTTCAGCCCATATCAATTACACAGCCCCAATCAGTTTGGGGCAGAGTTATTTTGGGTTGGTTCCATTGGGATGAGAATGCTGATGGAGTCGGGTAATTCCTTACATCAATGCTCTTGATTAACACTGAATGTACAAAGCCCTTTGTCCTTGAACTCTTAAAACAAAGGCCAAACAAGAATCAAGGAGTTTTGTTTGCAATTTCAAGTGTCTTTTGCTTGAAAGTACTATGCCCAAAATCACTCTCTCGGCTTTTGTTTAGGGTCACACTGCTGGGGGTTCCTCCAGCTACACCTGGAACCCTCTTGGCTCTCTGTCGTCTTTCTGTCTCTCTTCTACCCCCAAGGAAACTGCTGCCTTCAAGTTGATCTCTGCCTTACTGGGTAGATCAGCCCCTAGCTAAGCCACCCTGCTGCTTTGTTCATATTCCCAAACAACCTTATGGGGACCCTGCCCAGCTCCGATTGTTTCAGTTATCTGTAAGTGAAAGGATGGTCAATTATTCTGTTCTTATGTGAATGGTTGGCATCCACCAGGAATATCAGCCCATGCCCACAGGATATACTGAATCCCTTCAGGAACACCTGAAACTCAGTCATCCTTGTTGTAAATGCTGTCCTACCACTTCTGCTGCTTCCTGAGACTGTAGAAAGAGAGCCAAGGCTCCAGTATCATCCAGCCTAGGACCATGCCTCCCTACTTTGTACATCCCGCTGTCATTTCCAGACACTGCTCTTCAGAACAAGAGATACTAGGCCAAGGGGAACTATCTGGTTCTTGACTTTGCTGCTCCTGCTGTTATCTTGACTTTGAACTGGCTAGACGCTGCAATGGAAATGCTGTTTAATAGATATCTACCTAAAACTCCTGGGTTCCATCATGCCCAGATGCCATCTGCCATGAACTTGGGCAGTCCTCAAGACTGCCACCCTTCCACTGTGCTGTCCAGGCTGGAGACAAAGCTTTCATCTGCACTATGGAGAGAAAAGGAACTTTTCGTCTTCAGAAGCTCATCGAGGGAAATACGTGTTATGGTGAAGGAAAAGGCTACCTGCAACAAATGGAGGAGCTCTGGCTGTCAGCATTGAACATCCATAAAATATATACTGAATGCATATTATTTCTTGGGGATCATAGTCCTTCTTTTTGTCCTTTTTGGTTCAGTGGTTTCTTCCTCAATTTCTTGTCTGTTAGCAAGCTAATGTCCCTTATACTTCAGAGGAAATGGGTTGAATGGCAGATCAGAGGCCAGTCTCTCTGCTGATGCCAACTGACACCTGTATATTAAGCTAAACCAAGTTATCTTTGACCCTAATAGAAGCAAAAGTCAACCATATGTATACAATACATACACACACACAGAGCAGCAGAATAAAAACCAAACCCAGGCCACACCACTCCAAAGATTATAAGTAACTAAGCAGAACAAAGGTCTATCCCTAAATGCTAATAATCAGTGTAGGATTATTTTTATGGCTGATAACATACCATGCCACACTGTTAAGCTGAGGATGTTTTATAGCCGACCAAAACCTAACAATCTGCTTTTATATAGCACATCTCATGGAATAAATGAGAGCGTGCTCTACTAAAAGGGTCGATATTGTTATCTCCGTTTCTCAGACAGGAAAGCTGAGCAGCAGAGAGTGGAGGTAAGGTGCCTTAGAAGGGTGTTGGAGTGCAGAAGATGACTTCCCCAGCCCAGAAGTCAGAACTAAGTACAGAAAGGCCAGCCTTGCTTTACTCGGGCAGTTACGCACACAGCCCTGTTTACAGTAGTAACGCTTCCTAACCACTGCAAACACTAACTCAGCTCCGTGGACTGCGCCCAGAGCAGGCAGGACCGTGTCTACGCTGGGGGACAGGCAGATGAACATGTTCCTGCACCGTCAGCTGGAGTATGAAATTACAGCACTTCAGCTGCTGTGCAGAGCGGGCGCGCGTGCGCCCGGGCACCGCTCACCCTTCAATGAAGTCATGTAAACCACACCATGCTGGGGTGGGCTCGGGAAGGGACAGGTTAGGAAGAGAGCCAGGAGCAGGGATTTGCTGAATCTATCGCTGTTCAGCTATCCCAGCCTCTGCATCCTTATCGTGCTTCTGAAACTCCAGGGTCCACATAGGACTGAAGGCAGCCCTGGCACTGCGTTTGCAGATGTATGGGGTTGGTTCTTCTGCAGAGCAGCCCGAAGGAAAGAACCAGTCTCCTGACCCCATGAAACTGCTCATCAACCCAAGGTCTTGCTCCCAGCTGCTCCAGGAAGGAAGTAAACTACACATCAACATTTATGGTTTGATTTAACATGAAACTCATGGAGCAATTAAATCCAGTGCAATAAACACTAGGGATTATGAAGGGTGAGATAAGCACACACACACACACTGTGAATAGCAGGCTCCTTTTCTTGGTCCTAGTCTGATCCTTTGCCTGTGAGGAATGGAATGTCCACCTGGAAGAAGCCTTGGCTGCATGTGCCACTGGCCTGGCCTGCTGACCCTGGTTTCCTACACACTGCTGGGGAATGGATAGTGAACCTCTTGCCACAGAGTTCAGAGTTCTCCACTGGGGAGAGAGGACAGGATCACTTTCCCTTTCCTTCTACATGTGCAGGAAGAACAAAACCTCTCAGGATAACTCATTAACCCGAATTACCTTCCATTCTTATCTCACAGTTGCACTAACAGCCTTTCGGGAAGGCTTTAAGGACCCTGCAAAGATCCTCCACGTGACGTTTTAGACTCAGTGGAGACCTGCCAGTGCCCATTCCTTTACTTGACCAAGCAGCCTCAGCAAAGGAAGCTGTAGCATCAGGCTCACCTCTTCAGCAAGGCTGCTCCATTTGCCTCCGTTTTACCCTGTGTGAATCACAGACTGTCATTTCCACATTTAAATCCCAGCAGTATCCTCTGCAGCCAGCTGCCCTGTTGGTCGCCTGCCTTTCAGCTCGACGTGGGAAAAATCTAGGAGCAGTTAGTCTCCTGATAATGATGTATATAGCAGACTGTGCATCTATATGTTGTCATGGAGATGCCATGGGATACATCCCAGGGTTT
The DNA here is from genome assembly GCA_026283785.1 of Coracopsis vasa. NCBI lineage: Eukaryota > Metazoa > Chordata > Aves > Psittaciformes > Psittacidae > Coracopsis > Coracopsis vasa. The sequence goes on along the minus strand of JANHGB010024427.1, from coordinate 26,986 downwards.
TGCTGGCTGGGTTTCTTCTGCATCACACATTTGTACAGAAATTAGGTTTTGATGAAAATATAGTATCCAAAGTTTTCCAGAGCATAAGTGGAACATAGATCTGTGTCAGAGCAGATCAGGTCACCTTATTCATGATAACTTGCATGAGCCTTAATTCTTTATTTTCCACTTAAATTGCTCCTGATTTTATATCCGCATAACATCACCAAGCTCTGAGGATTAAGCTAGCTGAAAAGAATTGAGGGGGAAAAGAAGCAGGCCATATGTTTTAAAACCAACAATTTAAAAATGTAAGATGAGGGAATAGAACAGACTTCTGCAAATACTGAAATACTGACATATTCGATGGGACCAAAATAACTGGTTGGGGAATTGCCCCTAACAGTTAACCTGGGACATCTGAAACCTCCATCATTTTCTATGATATTTACCTGATGTTTTTAATGTACTGCTTGTGTCCATCTTGTTATTTTTTCTATTAATATTCTCACAAATTTAATAAAATATTTTTAGTTAAACAGGAATATATATATTTTTAATCATTTCAAAGGAGAAAGAATGAATCTGTTTCTAAATTGCACCTAAAAGTCACATGGCCAATGGAAATCATATTCCAAATAGCACTGTGAATGCCTGCAGTCAAACAGGCCGAGGGCTTATCAGCTAATTATGTAATGGGAAGTAAAACTTGAGGAGCCACCACCAGCTCACAACCTGCAGATCTCCTCCAATCTCAGCTTTTTACAAAGAATCCCATTTTAGTCTTTCTTCCTAACATCCTTATGGCACAGCCTTTTCCAGCCATCCACACAGTTAAACCCTCACCTATCCCAGCTCGCGTCTAATTGCGCTATGTGAAGTTTTTAATTGCACTTGGAAGTGACAGCCAGCTGTTGGCCTCCTTCTGAAGTTATTCAGATTTGAGGTTACCCTAGAGAACCTGCTGCGTTTTCATACCACTGCTGGTGCAGATCCACTGGCTGAGAAAAGCTCCCTTGTGTCTGTTGACATGAATAATCCCCAACATTTTTAATACAGGCTGCCCTTGCCAGTTGGCTGACACTTGTGCTATGCCATGAATAAAAGCTATCTGATGACAGTTGAGAAATGGATGTGAAGCACTTGCTGCTATATTTCCTCTGCTCTATGGGAACTAGTCCCTATTGTTTGTCATGGGCAGGAATGTAAAGATGTTAAAGGCAACTTGAATACAGCCAGTGATGATGTGGTAGTGCAAGGCAGTACAGCAAAGTGACACCCAAAACCTCTTCTAACAGCCCGCTTTTTATTTATGTGCCTTGAATGGCTTTGCTGCCTATACAAAGTTTAAGTCATTATAAGTTTAAATAAGATGCATTTTTATGTATTTACATAGCTAAAGTGTCCAAAGTGTGCCTTCACATCAACATAGAGAAGATTCCTCTTATTACCCAGCTTGAGAAAGTTTTCTCTGTGTGGTATAAGCAACAGGATTAATAATGAATGGTTACTTACCAGCGATAGCTGCTCATCAAAAGACCCTTGTGTGTTTGCATCTGTGGGGCGTGCGCTGTAGGAGAACCACAAATTCCTGGTGTGAAGAACAAGCACTCCAGGAAAACCACATGGGACAACAGCTCAGGTGACTACGTAAGTGCACGTGAGGTGTTAGTACCATCAAGGAAGAAAAAGATAGGGATTTAAGGTAGCGTTGGCAGAACAAGAGGAAAAACGTTTGGCTAATAGAAAATGAGAGATAGATTGAGGTGTCAGAGAGGTGTGAAGAAAAGAGCAAGATTGAACCACCCAAGAACAAGATAACGTGAGCAGAAAGGAGGGATGACTTGGAAAATACAGGCAGGAGGAGGAGGGGAAGAACAAGATTAAAGGTAAAGTAACATTACAGAGGGCCTTGAAGGGTGGAGATACGGAGATTTAATTGGAGACGGAGGGCAAATCCCACATGATATCAGTGGGATTTGAGAGAGATGGGTTGGTGTGTCACAGCTGTGATTTTTAGCAGGAGACTTCTAGCAAAATGGGGAAAGAAAGAAGAGGAGGGAAAGAAGGACAGATTGCTGCAGCATAGACATCTACTGCATGGGTAAGAGCCTTTTGAAGATGAACAGTAAAGGGAAGGTAGATTTAATACGTTTTAATACTTTAGGAGACAAAGCTTTCAGATAACCCATTACAGCCCTTTTATTACCAAAAAAACCCCAAACACAATGAAGTTTAAAGGACCAGCACAAAGAGACAGCACGTGTATACTGAGCAGGAAAAATCCTTAAAACTATATCCAGTGGCCTGCAAAGAAAAGATCAACAAGAAAAGGGCTGTTATCCTCAAGTGGAGCAGTCACTTGATTGCAGACCAAGCTGATACAAGCCCTGGGTTTTGCACTTACTGATAAGCAACAATAAGCAGATTTACAGGCTAATCAAAGTTTTCTCTCCTGCTGAAGTCCTTTCCAGTGTTCCCTCTGAAAACCTGACCCAGCTGAGAGACGCTCTGCCCTCTTCCCTGTTGTCAGGCCAGAGCTGGAGCTGACAAAATGCACATGCCATAATGAGTCACCAGTAACAACCCGGCACCTTCAATATAAGGTTTCAAGCACTTGATATTAGCCTGACACAGGCGAGTTCTGCTGCCTCTGCCTGCAGGGCACTGAGCTGTGATGGGGCACCTCGGACCTTCACAGTGGTGGTGCTGCCTGGGCTCCATACAAGAAGAGGTGAGATAGTGATGCTTCATAGCTGTCTCTGGTAAGGTAAGGCCTGTGCTCTCTATCAAGTGGCTGAGACAAGGATTTGCATGGAAGCAGCATGTGAAAAATCAGAGGACAGGATTATTTTCCCCCAAGAAGAGGGGAAAAATGGTGTGTGTATATAGACTGTGCTGGCGGTTACAAGGTGAGACAGGGTGACACAATGATGGCATCGTTTCCCAGGGATATGTTGAGCAGAAGATGCTTTGGAAAGCTCTGTTAGCCAGATCAGCTTTTGGGATGTGTGACTAACAGCAATGGGCCATAATGATGATTTTTTAAATGTCACTTCAAGCACAGTTTTCTCTTGATTATCGCTAGAGCACATTCCTGGCACAAAGTGCCTCTGCACAGGATATCTGGGTAGTATCTGAAGCTCACACTCGGCTCTAGGCGAAGATGTTAAAAACAGTTTATCATTTTGCTTTTGCAAGGGAGAATCTCACAATTAGGCATCTGCTGCCTTCCACACCAGCAACAGCTTGTCCTCATATTTGCTGATAGAACTGGGGCTGGCAATTAAATAGCAGCCCTTCCTCCCCACCCTGCTCCCAGCCTCACAGCTCTATCCCTGCCCACTGTGCCATAGCACCCACCAGAGATCTCCTTCACCTGGAAATGGGCAAGCTGCCACATACCCCCCTGTTGCATGGCTTTGGCTCCCCTGAGCCATTGCCACCACCCTACGTGGGGAGGGCTGATGCTCGTGTTGCAGAGGATGGAGCTGCAGCTCCTTGAGGGTGTGCTGCTCGTTCCCACATCATGTGAAGCAGTCAGAGTCAGGACAGAGAGCTGCCTCTGCACCCAGTGTGCCTGCTTCCATGTAGCTTGAGCCTTCCTGGGACAAATCTGCTGTTTGGAAGTAGACTGAGAAAACAACTGTTAGGCCACACTGATTTCAGCCTTCCTGCAGGCAGGAAGAGAGGGTCTCATAATACTATGTCTCTATAAGTAACTGCACCCTGGCATAGGATACCCACCCTACCTCACAGTGCAGCATTCAGCTGTGGTGGTGTGGAGCTCAGCACCCACTTTGCACTTCCATCAAATCTGGCTTCTCCAGATCCTGAGCAGCCCAAATCCACATCCCTGAAATACACCGCAGCCCCCTGGGCAGAATCCACCGTATCCTTCTCCCATGTGCTCCCTGCACAGCCCTGGCACTATGACATGCCGACCACAGCCGCTCTGTGGTTGCATGTAGTTAGCTTTCCCCTTCCGTTCCCAGCCTGTGCCCTCGCCCTTGCTGCATTCATCAGGCATCCTCCACGTCCCTGCAGAAGACAGCTCTCTTCAGTAGGCTGCTGGTGGGTAATGTGCCTGACTCACAATGGTTTTCTTTCTTTAAAGAGAGATGGATATCTCTGAAGTTGGTAATTTTTTTGTCTCCCAAACTCACAATCCTGTGATCACTGTGATGTTCAGCATCTGAGTTACTACAGCACAGCGGCAGGATGCAGCGGTGTGCTCGGAGGCTGAGTGCCAAGCTGGGAGCAGATAAACATGCTGCACATGTTTTATAAGCCACAGGGACCTGAAGCTCTCAGATACAACACTTTGCCTTCTTTTGGCACATCAAACGCTTCAGCGTGTTTTCAGCAGGAGCTGAAGACCCAGGCACAGGAAGGCAGACCTCGGGCTTAGCTTCACCAGTGCTTTGCAGAAAGCTAAATATTCATGCACTCTAATCAGCATGTGTTTCTTTAAGGGGGCTTGCTCTCTTCGTGCTAACCCGGGCTGAATTGCCCGGCACAACAGCATTTTGCTTACAGTGCAACTGGATGAATTCACCGCTGGTGCAGCCGCTTAGTGCAAGGGTCCCTGCATCACCCAAGTGATGAAACCGGGCGCTCTCAGCTCGTTTCAGTGAGCCGGGTGATAAGAGCCTTGCTGTGCTCTCCAGCTCGGGCAGACATTTGGAGCAGGAGGTGGTCTGGGTCGATGGAGATGATGTTTGTCATGGGGAAGAGGACGCGTTGCTGCTGCCAGGCAACCGGCTCCGCAGCGCCCGTGCCAATGGCTGCGAGCACCTCTGCAGAGGCAGGTCTAGAGAAGGAGCGGCCAACCCGGGGCTGTTTGCTGCTGGGGGGCCCCCATCACCCCATGGAGCGCAAGGGGTGGCCCCCAGGGCTCCTGTGGAGGAGAAGTGTGGAGATGGGGCTGTGCCCCCTCCCCTGCCCTCCTGCAGCACAGAGTCAAGTGAGAGGCTGCCCTGTGCATGGTGGTGCTGCAGGGTCTGCAGGGGTGTCTGCAGAGCTCCCTGCCCTCCCTCAGCACACATCCCCAGGCACATGGGGGCATTGCACCCCTTCTGCAGCAAGCTCATCAGCTCTTCCCACTCACCCCTCTCCATCACGGCAGGGATGACCCAGGTGCTCCTTTGCTCATCCAGTTTTCACCCTGTATTTGTACCCCAAAGAAATAACCCCCTTCTCACCATCATCCTCTGTGCTGCATCTTCAGCCACTCCTGGTAGGGGTAAAAGGAGAGGAGAGAAGAGGGACCCCATACCGGTGTTGGTACTGCTGTGGGGAGGAGGTGCAATTGCTGTTTAGGCTGATGGGCTCTGGAGGCAAGTCCTATACTCTACTCTTAGTCTGGGTCATTAACTTCTTTCCCCAAGCCCTCCTGCAGTCTGCCACACACAGCTTGTCATCTGAGGATACAATAGATTTTACTCATCACAGATTATGCATATACAAATACTCATTCAGTAGCATTAGGCAAAATTACCTTGGGGCATGTAAAACAGCGGTGCCATCCGCTGCAAGCGTGCTCTTTGCTTATTCATTTTGATAAAAGACTTTGATTTCTTCCAGCCTCTCACTCCAGGAATATTCCTGCAAAGACAATATGGAGGCCTCGGTATGAAGTGTTTCCAGAAGCTGTCATGCAGCAATAGTTAGGCCTCTATGATCTTCTATTTCCTAGAGGATTTTATTCAGATTTTCACTTAGTTTTTATTTTACAGATCAGGAGCACATCTTGCTCCATCCCACTTTGTGAACAGGGTTTGGCCATAAGTTCAGTGTGAGAGACATACTCAGAGACACGCAGATGACATGTACTCTCATCACTTCGCACAGCTCAAACCCTAGGAATACCAATGGGAGGTGAGAGCAGGTGAAGAGAATAGGGAGACTTGATAATTTATTGCAGCTCCCCCTGTGGCAGTTAGAGATAAATCTCTGTGGAGGAAATGTCATTTGCAGCTGGGGGATAGGAATCATGTCCCTTCTGGATCCCAGGAGCAATTTAGTGGCAGCGCAGGGGCTAGATGCTGGGTGCAGTGAGCAGTGGGAGCAAAGTGCAGTTCAGAAGCAGCATTTGTTCCTGAAGCTCCCTCCTGTTTTCCCTGAAATCCATCGCTTCTGCTTGTAGCAAGGCAGGTGGCACAGCTTCCCGGTGCAGATGGCTGTAGGAGATGGAGCACTGCCTCCTCCAGTGCCTGTGGGTGCAGGACACCAAGCCTCTGCTGGCCCAGGCAGCCTGGACCGGGAAGCAGGCTCTGATACAGTCCTTCGCAGCGCTGCCTGATGATTCACTCCAACTAGCTTTGCATTCCCTTGGGAACACAGAAGGGAGGCAGGCAGCAGAGATCAGCACCCTGCAGACCCAGTTTCCCCATACCAAAGCTTACCCTTTTAGGGAGCCTCTGTGTTACTTAAAGGGAGCATGGAAAACCTTCCAGAATAAACACCATTAGGGATTTTTGTTAGGAGGCATGAAGCAAGGAGTTAGACTATTGCCTCAGACCCTCATCAGTCCTAATAAGGGGGGAGGGATGAGTCTGAGGGGCAAGCAATGGGGATGCTACCACTAGGCCACTGGGCCAGCCTGGAAATCTTAGGAGAGTAAAAAATACCTGACTTTGACAGCCAGCATGCTGGGTTTTGTATGCATGATTTGCTGCGATCATGCTATAAATCAAGATGAGACTGCTAAAATTATGTATGACCTCATTTGATAGATTATCTAATAAGGAATTTGCTAATGCATTTTTTCACTGAAAGAGCCTGCTAAGGATGAGTACATTGCTGCAGCACATTTAAACCTAATTGTCAGAGGAGAGAAGCAAGCGGATTTCAGAGGTGAGTTAGAAGAGCATCCTTATGAGGATGATGTCTTCACTAAATCAGTGGTGCAATGCAGCAAGCAGGGTGGAAAGGAGTCTCCTCTGGATAAAGGTACAGGAAGCTGCTAAACAGGGCTGCAGTGTGTAAGAATACTGCGTGGGCTCACCGAGCAGGAGAGCCTTCATAAGTGTAAAGAGTTGTGTCCTAATGGATATGCTTGATTTTACTGTTTGATCCAGTGTTGTCTTTTTATTGTTATGATATTTCAGTTCTGTTTCACTGCCTGGCAAGCAGATCTAAACTCCCTGGTACATGGAAAGAAACTACCAGCATAGACCTCTAGCTCTAACTTGCTATTCTGGTTATCATGCTTGTCAGGATGAAAAGAGTAATTGTTTTGCTGCTATATGTTACCATCAAATATTTTTGTTCTTCCAGTCCTGTGACTCATTTAAAAAGACTGCACATCACTTCCATGTACACAAACAGAACTGTAAAGCAGCTCAAGTCAATGGAAAAAAAGCTTGTTTTGCAGGTTTCTTAACCACATATTCTGTTCCAATCACAAATTTATGATTAATATAAATGCCATTCTCTTTACTGATGATTTTATAAGGCTCATTCCAGGGTCTGCATGCCCATAGACACTCCCTGGATGTATGATGCTGTTCAAAGCCTCCGAGATAAACATTAAAGCTCACAACTCTGTGTGTGTGTGGGGAGGGGGAGGTGTTAGAGAAGTGATGATTTTGAACTCCATTTTAGGTTTCAGCAAAATGAGGTGGAAACATGAAAGAGCTTACAAAAGGCCACACAGAAAATCATTATCTGAGCCATGATTCCCGACTGCCCAGAGGAAAACTGGCAAACATCCCTTTTCTACCCCCCACAACCTTGAGCACATCCTGCCTCATTTGCAACCCTGCCCAAAAGGTGGAGTTTGTTCTTCCTCGGGGGAAATAAGGCTTTATGGCAGAAATGGGGAAGTTGGACTTTGATTTACAGAGAGCAGGACGTGATCATTGGCGTAAGAAGTAGGTAATTTTATTGAGCGCTACTAAGTCAATACAGTAGGTGAAACCTCCACATTGACTTAAGCCCATAATTAATGATTTGGGATTGTACAGGATCTACTGGTGCCATGAAAAAAAGAGCAAAGATACCTGTAAAGCATTGTAAATCTCAGGGACCAAGAAGGGTATTTTGGTAGAGTAGTAAATCAGAGTCACTCAGGGGGACTGCCCATGACATTTACACAGGAGGCCCACTGAAATACTATGATGCCCGTATTGATAATGTAGTCCCTGCTGAGTAGCTGGGACTGTTCCTGAGAGAACTGGAGTCTGCGTCTCTGCGTGAACACACAAAACACAGCTGTGTGTGTACATCTGACTGGAATGATTTATCCACGAAAGAGAAAACCATGAAGTAACAGCAATATCATCTGCCTCATTAAATGACCCGGCTCTAAACCCGAGAAGCCACTTGAGGGGTAGCAGCGTAGCTCACCACCGTGCCACATCACCATTTGTGGTTTTCCCCACCGACATTAATTGATACAAACTGAGTTAGTGGATTTTACATTGAAGACATCCCTAAAACAAGCTGGACTTGGAGCACCTCCTCACTCACTGTCAAATAACCCCCTGATGTTAATTTCTGGTCACAGCTGACATGGCTTAGACGGAAGTTTCATCATCAAGCTTCCATTTGTCATTCCTTGAGCCATCTCATTTCATGGGCTCTTACCCCTACCAAGATAAAATCTGGCTATCAGCAACACTTCTCAGAGAACTACCAGTGGTGGTGTGATGCAACCTACAGCAGCCTGGCAGAGTTTACTCCTCTGCATTTTATCTCCTCACTGTCATAAGCAAGGCAGAGTAAAAACAGCTGCTCTGAGCCCACATTACTGCAGTGAGATTCTAAGGGAGATGATGCTGAATCTTATTCAAAACCAAGGAAGAACCAAGAGAAGACACATAGGTCCCAAGCTTTGAAGTTGAATACTTTTTATACTCAATACACACCTATTCAAAATACATACTTCTCATCCCACTGGGCAGTAAACCTTGCCATGTAGTTGCATGTCCTGTGCTTGGCCGTATGGTTAGTAATGCACCGTATCATTAAAAATAGTACCGGTAGGATTATTCTTAAAGCATCACTTATGAGCCAAAAATATCCTCTAGAAGAAGCAGACTGTGAAAGTATGTATTGAGGTTGCTATCTGGTACAACAGGAGAGTTCTCCTGCTGTGCAGAAAGGTGGACGGCTTTGAAAACACAAGTAAACATTCCTAGAAGGATAGAACTGAAATCCATGACAGGAACTACAGCCAGCATCTGCTGATCAGCAGTTAAAGATTGCCCAGAGAAATCCAGGGACATGGGGGGAGAGCAAGGCTGGAGCTGAGGCCATACCTGAGGACCATGCTGCACTCCTTCAGATGGATGGGATGGAAATCCCACCTCACCACGCGTTCTCCTTGATCATGTGGGAGATCTTCAGCTGAGTCACTGCAGACGAGCAATGTAGACATTTGCAAGGCTGTAAGCAGCAAAGTTTTACAGACATCCTATTATGTGCAACTTACATAATCTGAGTACTTAGCTGCTGAGATAATATAGTGATAGAGCTTTATGGAATTAAAAAAGAGAAAGCTTCTCACAGATAATAATATAGCAAGAATGGAATTATAGAGCTCAAAAGAAAAAAAATCTGTAAAATAGGTCTCATTTCTGTCTGTCTTTACTGAATATTTCCAAGAGGGACCTGCTGCAACAAAGATGATGCCTCAACCCCTATGTTCATCATTTACATTGAACTTTGACTGCTCAAAGCATTATTTTGCTTTGGAAAAAGGCAGCTTCTGGTGGCTTAGAGACACAAAAAGGCAAAGATCAGGGTTCAAACAGTAGTCCTAAGAGGACTGTTTTGTTCCTGTTGAACTGCAGAATTCGTACTAACTTGATTGTGGATTCTTACTCTAGGCTGCATGCAACACTAGCATTTTGCAAGACAGGCAACTCTCATCTCCATGCACTGTAAAGACAAACACAGAAGTCTTGCACAAGTGGCTGCAGCAAGGGACTGCAGCTAATGTAGAAGAGTAATGATGCAAGCATGTTATACCTAGAAATATTTCTTCTCTGATCACAGATTTTGGGGTTTATCCATAAAATACCGAGGAGTTAGATCCTCCACTGGCTGAGGTCGTAGCTCTATCAAAGCACATGGAATTATGCTGATTTGTATAAGATCATCACATATTTGAGAAACATATTTTGGCCTAGATGGCTGATAGACTTTCACCAGGGCTCTCTAGAGTAAGGCAGTAGAAGGAAACAAGCCCTTTTAGAAAATAATACATATGTGAGTAAGAAGTATGTCTTACCTAGTGAGAACAGTACCTTTTTAACTATGTAGGAGCCACATTATCTCTAATAAAATAACTACTTGTCATAGAAACAGAAACATAATGGACAAGTATATGAACAATACAGTGGGGTGCTTACTCCAGAAGTGTTTCCTCTTCACTGCTTCTGGTACCTTCATCGGCTTTTCTGACGTAGCACCTTTCTGGTGGTTCAGCTTCTGTGCAAGTTATCCAAGGACTCTTCCAAGTACCAGTACACTTGCAGGGATGTGGTTTATCTGAAAGGCAGACTATGCAAGCTAACATACAATGAACTTTTGCAGTTCCACATTTTTTCCACTCCAAAGATTGCTCTTCCATTGCCTGACCCTTTGGTGCAAAATGGATCAACAGCCCAGAAGCTGGTATGTAAACTTCACATGCCAAGCAGAGGGAATGTTAAGGACATACGTAGCTGAACAGTTTCCATGGTGGGAGAAGACCAGATTCTTGTGAGGGTGGAAAACTTGGTTTACCAACAGTCAGGCCGTTTACTCTGGAATAATTCAGTCACTATTGGCATTAGACCAATTACTACTTTACATGGTGCAACTGCCCTTTGGGAAGCGTAAGCTTCCAGCTCCCACGACCAAGCACAGGACTGAAAAGGGCAAGGAATGATAACAACGGAATTCAGGCTACTACCAGAAAGCAGTCCTGACTTCCAACCAAACACCTGCCATTAAAAACTGGCTCACAACGAAATCTGCATTTCCTTTGTGGAGTCTCATATCTAAGTCTAGCCAGGGATGAGAGGTAAAATGCCAAACCATTTTGCTTACTGACAATAAAAGTCAGTTCTCTGCAGCAATAGCATAGAAAACAAAAAGGTAGCTACCCATGATGCTGCTTTTCCATCATTTTGAAGCTGTTGTTCAGGATATTGTATTTCTTTTTGTCTTTATTTATTTCCAAATGCTATTGCTTGGCAGGCAGGCAAAACTCTTGGGCTGTGTTATGTACAAATCCCTCCAGCATGTAGGCTTTCACAGTGATATTAATACACAAGAATACTGGAACACATCTAAGATAAATATCCCACTGTCCTCTTTGCTGGGTCCTACACATCAAGTACTGCGCTAGCATAAAGAAATGTTAGGTATTTCACAACTGGATGGAGAACAGACAAGGGAGAGCTCACAGTGAAATGCCTGGAGCTTGCTCGCTGTATGCGAAAGGAATGGAAGATAAATCAAAGCTGTTCTTTGATCCTGACAGTCCGAGCCACGTCCTATTTGTCTCTGCACCACAGCCCCTTTGCCTCCTCCCTCACACAGGCATAAAGCATTACCTCGCCTCCCTGGGCTGCAAAGCAGCTGGATCAATACAGTGTTAATTAGGCCAGGATGAACATGTGCAGGCCAAAGAGGAGTGGAGCCATTGCTCCATCCTGAGGAGCAGCCAGCTCTGCCGCTCTGTGCTTCCTGTGACCCAGGTGCCTCGACTTCAACACTCATCATATTCCCCCTCTGATGCTCCCAGAGGACTTAAAGGTGTTCCCTCAGATGCTATAATTTAGCCTTTCCAGGCATCAGTCCTGTTCACCCATGCGAGAACAATGGGGTATTTAAGGCTGAAACAGCCAAAGAATATATTCAAGAATCTACGATAAAAGCTACAATTTTATGCACCATGGAGCATCCATCAGGGAAATGCACAGAGCTAGTGCCACAAAATAATTACATGTGCAGCGTCCATTGTAAACACAGCTTTAATGTGCATCAGCACAGCTGGGGACAGTGTTTTTAAAGTATAATTATGTAATGCATTTTATGCAGCCCATGAGCCATTCAAGTGGTACCATTGGTTCAGCAGAATCGCATGCAGCACTTCTGTCTATTGGCCTGAGAAAAGAAGCGTTTTTCAAGAGCATTATTTTTCCTTTCCTGCCACGAAATAGATTTGTCTCTGATGCCTACGGGGGATTTGTGCCTCTGTCATTGGCCACTTTTGCTCCTACTTTCACCAATGAAGGAGAAAGGAACGGGGAGTTATTTTTGGCTTTGCAGCAGACTCCAGCATCTAAATCAGTTAGTTCTGAAACCACTTGGGGTGGTGCTGGTTCTGTTTTAATGGCTTTAGAGAGGAGGAATTTGTGATGTCTGACTGTTAGTGAAAGGAAACAAAGCGGCTGTTGTTGGGTAGAAGGGCAGAGCAAGGTTAAGACGCTGTGAAATGAAGCAAGGTCCAGCTTTTATGCTTAGAGCTACACTCAATGCAGACACCCTCCTGTCCCCCACATTTATTTTATCCTTGTAATGCTTACAGTATATGAGCTGCAGAAAACAGAGGAAGCTTTGCTTTCCTTCTCCTCTAATCTGCCGAGCTGAGGTGATGCAAACAGTACCATTTCTGAGGCAGTGCTCAGCAGTGCTGCTAAGTAATAGCAGCAGCATGCACAGATACTTATCTGAGACAAAAATAGAGGTTTATAGATACTACTTAATGGTCATTTGAAAGCCCCAAAAGCTTTCACTACTTTGCAGACAGTAGTTTATATGTCTTGGCCAAATCCTACATGGAAAATTACATTTGACCTGTCAAAATCTTTCTAGGAGACCCAGCAGATGGCTTTTTCATTTAAAGAGACCATTAAAAGAAATCTGTACCTATTTTCACACTACAAGATCCACAGGTGGGAGTAGCGAGATAGCTTCTTCAGCTAGGCAGGAGCTGCTTGGCACAGAAATAGGACTTGATGCTAGGTTCTAAATATGGCATCTGGTCTCTGAAAAGAGATTTCCTTTTCTCCGTTAGATGCTGGGTCATGCGTAGCATATTGAAAAGGAGACCAAAATCCAGGTGTCTGCATTCCTGCCTGCATGCCCTCATCATTGAGAAATAGAGACACAGCTCCTTGCTTTCTCTCTTCCTCCCTATGAATATTGTATTTCTCTTTGCTCAGTAGAACAGCATCGATCAGGAAACGGAAGATATCACAGCCAGAAGAATCCATCACCGGCTGCAGCATGGCAGAGCCTAGTGAAGTGGGAGCTCTGCTTTTGGATCTCATCCGGATGCTCAGCAATGCTCAACAGAATAGTGGTTTGCCAAAGACAGGCACAGGCATCATCCAGCCACATTTTCAAAAGGAAGCAAGTACAGCACCATTTGAAAAACCTCAGAATTGCCATATATGTGATTCCTGAGCTCCTAAGCTATTTAGATGCTTCCTTCCCATAGAAAACTCTGTAAATTACATTCTGTAGATGAGGCTTTTGGTGTTTTCTGTGGTAGAGCCTGCATAAATTACCTAGATATAGGCTTATATAGTGCATGCCACCTCAGGTTTACAGGGAAAGCTAAGGCAGCTATCAGTACATTGCCTCCACTGAACAGCCTGCTGCCATACATGTATGCTGGTGACCACATTTTATGTCACATTACACAATGAAGATAGGGGTTTGCATTAACACTTTATGCAAATATATATGTATATATACACACACATATATAGTTGCATAGATACTGAGCAGAATCTTTACAAGTTATTAGGAAAGACTGTGCTTGGGGAGGTCTAAGCATTTAAATGGTTTCTGTAATTAAACTTGAGGGAAAGCAAACTTGCATCTTTTTAAATCACTCAACATGTGGTATTTAAAGCTTAACACACTGGAATACTTTGAGAGAAATTTTATCAACTCAAACAATTACTGCTTTGCAGCACAGGGTGGATGCTGTGGTCAGTCAAAATGAAACCATTGCCTCCTACCATGCAGATAAATGGAAGCTATAAATAAAAAGTCCTTTCAATTTACCTCACTAAGCAGAACTGGTCAGTGGCTCACTAAGAAAAACTTCAGTGTCTGTTATCAGCATTGGATGTGGGAGTTCTGTGGTGAGTTTTGTCTGTAAAAAGCAACATTTTATGTTCTCATGGGAATTTGCAATTGTCAACTTGAATGTGCTCGGTACTGTTGAACAAGATGCATTTAACACAGTGCCTGCACACAGTGAGCTGGGTTTTCAAAACCACACTGTTAAGCATGAGGGTTTATGTCTGTGGCTTGTTTGTGCAGGAGATAATACCTTTGGAAGTCCGGTTCAGGATATGTGGTACCAACTGGTAAAGACCAAATTCTTCTTTATATGTCTTACTTAAACCCACTGGAATGATATCAGTATAAAATGAGCTGAAGAATTTACAGTTTTGGACCCTAAAATGCTATATTTACTACCTTTCAAAGGAAACATGTTAAGTAGAGTACTGTCAGCAGATGGGACATAGGGAAGAGGCAGGAATGGACAGGCAACACGACTTCCTCAGGATCACATAACAGATTCATAGAGGAATTCACAGCAGAGCCCCTGCCTTGTGTGCCACACATTGCTAACCACTTCTCAGGTCCCAACTGCCTGCAGAAATACCGCAACACTGCACTACCACAGGAGCAGCTGAGAACACGTTCATTGAACATTCATTAAACAGACCCGGTTTAAGGTTCTTAACACAAAAGTTATATGAAAGGTATGTTATATCCAAGTGCATTTGGCACAAATTTATGGCTTAAATGCTAACACAAAACCTAAGAATAACACTTGCAAGCAGAACCTATTCTATATGGCTAAAGGGAACCTTCAAAACACAAAATGAAATCATTTGTCAGTACCTTCTGGGTGAAGCCTGACGGTGAATGCGGAGGTAGAAATGTGCAGGCAGCATGTCAGGTCCTAGAAAGAGGAACAAGGCCACTTCTACATTTACCAGGGAACAGAGGGTCCCAGCCCTGACATTAGCATGGAAAAGTGATATTTGAGTAGTCATTAAGAGGTTAGTGCTAAGAGTATTTATTAGCTAGCGAAATTACCTAGGTGAAACTAAGGCTCTGATTCCTTGAAGCCAATCAATCATTCTTAAAATATGGTACATATGTGAAACTGTTACCTCTTCCAAAATGGACAACTGCCTTGGCACAGCAGAGTAAGTAATACTGCAGGGTAAACAGTGGGATTTGGTCACAGGTTCGAAGGAGCGTCATAAGGAGAACCAGCAACCCCATGCCCTTAAATTCCTTCAGTGCTCTTCCTTTAATCCCTCATACTAATGTTATTTATACAGGGTCTATTAGAAGTGGTTTCTCATTTCAGGTGCCTCAGTTAAGTCACCCAACTGCTAGAGGTCTGCACACCAAGCTCCAACTGAAATAATGCAAGCAATGGGCAATATGTACCTAATCCCATCTCCTTCCCTGGTATCGCAGTAATACATGCCCACTCTTCCAAACACCACTGCTCAGGACACATTCAAGCTGTATTTCCTTAAAAAGGTGGGAGTTGGGGAAGCATTGGCTATTTGGGGAACTTGCATGCAAAATATGTTTTTTAAGTAAGAAGATACCAGCGGATGGATTTCATGAAGGAGAAACATTGAGCAAAATGCCACAGCCAGTCCAAATAGTTACAGCGAATCAGAAGCATGAAACTGAAACCCAACCTGTAATCACGTCTTGGCAGCATGCAGTTGCAGGTAATAATTGTCTTCACAGTCCAAATTCTCATGTACTTCCCTGCCTGTGGAATAGAAAGTTGAGAACATGGTCGTCTTGACTGGCAGATAGAGCAGGTGGAGAGCAGCTTTGAGCTACTTGGACACTACAAAAGAGACTCGGCTTTTGGGACTGTAGGTGCTGGTCTGCCTCTTCCATGGTAAGCCTCCAAACACCTGATCATCGGGATAATTCCTATTACTCACTGTGCACAACAACAGGAGAAGTGGTGGTATGCCCCCTTCTCACCAACAATGATGACAAGGACAAGCCAGCATTGTCTAAGAGCACTGTGAATGTTTCTTTCCCTCTCAGAAAAGGCAGGTAGATGTGGGAAAAGGTCCATACAAGTTCCTACCCTCCATCAAATCCTGAACTTTCTAGAGTTCATGGCTGTTGGCTTAGACCTAGACCCAGTTTTGAGCACCTCCTCATCTGCACATGCAGGTGAGAAATTGGTCTGTTATGATCAGCGAGTTTAAAACAACAATGGTCCATTACAATCAGTCTTTCTAACCTTTGATGTATCACCACCCTTTTAATTTCAACTCAGTAACCCCATATAGAACCAAATAACTATCCATTTAATTAGGTACCTGGCTTCTGAAAAATTATTCAAGTCTTGTCTTAAAGAAGAGGATATGAACAATCGCTCCTTAGGAGGTTTTTCTTAGCAATACAGCACCCTTTTAAAGTACAAGCCAAATTGCTAATGTGAGCTTGCTTAGCCCCAGGTTCCAGATGGCCGAGATGTACTTCACCAGTCTCCACACATTCTCTTGAGCCATTCAGTCATTTCTTGGTGACCACTAGTGTCTCACCATGAGGGTACTTTATATTAAGCAAACCAACTCTTAACCTTCTTCCTGATAAAGCTAAATAGGCTCTCCACTAGAGCTCTTCATTAAAGATCCCAGGCCTCAAATCTCTTTGTGGCTTTCTGCACAATCTTTAATCAATATCTAGGCAAATACAAAAAGTATTTGTCACTGCATTTAAAAATTAAAAATAATAAAACAATATATTTGAGACAGTGAAGGGACATAGGAGGAGAGTGTTGTGCCCTCAACAGCAAGTCTACAACATTACAAAAGACAGTGTTCAGATTTCATCTGGTTTACTTTGTTTCCTTCAGTTCAAATCTTACCTTTAGATCTCCTAGACATAAAGGAATAAAATATTAGGGAAATCACTGTATTTTTATGGCTGAAGAAACAACGTTCAGACTCCCTGCAGGGATGGGGGGGTTCTGCTTACCCACTGACGGTGTTCAGAGGAAGGCTGCAAGTAAAGACGTGTGAAGAGTCCATCCAGGACAGTGTGGAGCTGCTGGGAGGCATTCCTGCAGGGCTGGCCATGCCCTGTATCCCGCTGCCAAGTGCAAACCGGGACCGCTTCCACTCAGCTCTTCTGTAGGTCATCTGCTTTGACCTGCGGCAGAGCACTGATATTTGGGCTCCAGGCCGTAGCTCTTCAAGGACTGAGTTCATATTTGCTAAGCTGTTAATTACTGTGTAGGACTTAGTTTAATACCAATGACACAGCAGGAAGCATCCTAAAGTCTCTACTTCGCCATTCTCCACTAGTACCAAGGGGACTATATACTACTTACTTCACCTTATGATGTCTTTAAAAATTATCAGATCACAATTTCAAGAAGGAGCCATCCCAGGAATGGCACATATATAAAAGAAAGGCAATTTCCAATTGCTACAGTCTGTAAAACCCAGAGATCAGATTCAATTACACTACACTTTGCAATTTACAATCTGTTGGTGCCTATTCCAGCACAGGCTTGTTAAATGCTCTTTTGCTGCAGACCTTTGAAATCTGCTTCCCTACTGAAAAAGAACAGGTTCTTAGCCCACAGCCTCACCATAACTTAAGCTATCAAAACTGAGGCCAGACCCCAGCCTCCACTCAGAAACTCAGGCAAGGATGCCACATGGCTGGGTTTCAGCACAATAAAGGAATATTGTAGGCTCCTGAGCAATGTTAATGTCAGGCCAAACTTACTTAGAACATGAATTCACCAGAATGCACAAATATGGTGTTCAGATTCTGGCAGATTACTTACATGCTTCTAAATCCAGAACATGAATGTCCTCCTTCAATTGTCCTCTTTTTGAGAATCAGGCCCTCCTGGATTCACAGCTCACTGGCTATTGCTGTGGCACATCAAGCCTCCAGGGGTAACAACAGGAATGTGGTGGAGATGCTTGCTCTGATGTTTCCTAATGCAAATTGTTAATGGGAATACTCACAACCAAGCCAGATGGTTTCAAAATCCAGAAGAGCACAAAGGCAGTGTGTTTCCCAGGCAGGTAGCCTTTACAAACCCTTTCCCATAAGTACAATGCAAATTATCCCTTAAGTACACTACTATAAAAATCAAGCAGCAGCACTAAAGCCTGTAGGATTCTATCAGTTCACACCAGATCAAAACTTGATGCTCTCTAGGAAATCACAGCGGTATAAGAAAAACTGGAGACACCAACGCAGATTTCCAAAGAATCCATGGCTGGGGAAAATCCCAAGTGACTTGTGGCCTGTTACAAGAAAGCAGGTTCAAAACACACCATTAATGGTGATGGCAAAAATATTTGCTAAAATGGAAAATGGTTACATTGCTAAACTTGTCCCAGAACTGAGTTCAACCCACTCACAGATTTACTCCTTCCCCCTTTTCTGCACATCTACTTGTTATGGACCTTGTCAAACACCAGAAAACATGAAACTAAAGCAGAGGAGGAGAACACCAACAGAAATAACAGCATGCTATAACACACTATTAGTATTTAAAGATGAGACTAATTTTCCAACTAGAAAATTGCCAGAAACAAGGCAGATCAAAGTTATCTAAAATTTATTTAGAAGACTAGATACCAACAAGAGCCATTTCCATTAAATCTTGCCTATAAACAATGGCATAGTATGGAATTAGCACACTCCTGAATGGGCCATTGACCTTACACTGTAGTTATTTAACCTATGGTGTAATGGTGCAATGCACCATGAAAAAACACAGTTCAAAGTGGGCAGCTGCCATTGCAGATTTAGCTTTCACCCTGGGATGCTTTTGCTTTGTGTGTTCAGTTTACATTGCTCTTAAACAGCGTGATCCCTTTGCTCCCCTTCCTGCATTTCCTTTTTTAAGCTTGCCTTACCAGTAACTTTTATTGTTTGTTTTCTTTTTGGGTATGGTGGAAGCCAAAGATAGATACCCATCTGCTATTGTTCCCACTAACAGTGAACTCCATCCCCAGTGACACGGGATAAAGGGGTTTATTGCGATGAGGGTAAACGAGAGTAACTTCAGAGGAAAGCATGGAGAGCCAAGCTCGGGTTGCATGAATTACTCCCAAGTCACAGGAGGAACCAGGTCATATAGCAGACGGCAACCCAAAACCTGGATTTGAACAGGTGTCAGTTGACCCTCTGCCATGAAGAACAGTCAGAAAGAGCTCTTGGGCAGCAGGGATGGGAATGAATCCTTAAGGAGCTGCAAGCGCCAGAGCCCTGGAGCTCTCGGAAGTGCAGGGACTGCATAAGCACACAGGACTGCTCGCTCTTATCTTCCCAGCCCTCAGGGGAGGACAGCCAGAGCAGCGCTTGGGCAGCATCCAAGAAGAGGTTTTGTCCTAAACAGCAGGGCTAAGGAGGTTCCAAGGAAGAGGTGAAGCCAACTTTATCAGCCCTAAGGAAAATCCCAACGCAGTTTTTGAGGTGAAATGAGAGGAAAGCAAGGAGACGGGCAAACTTGGAAATGCAGCAGCTGCAATAGCCATCAAAATGGAAGTCTCATACAGCTTAAGTACGGAGACAGACATAACTTCTGAGCTATGAGTGTCATTGGGAAAAGAAGCCAGGCAATGCAGCACGAGGAGAGCTTCAGAGCTGTGTGGTTTTAGCTAAACAAACTAAATGTTAACAGGAGACACTGACATGAAGTTGGCTTTTATAAGGCAGAACTTTCCCTTCCTCCTCCCAGCAAGGCAGCAAGCCAAGCTGAAAGCCGATGATCAAAGGTCAGTCACCGCTCCTGAATCTCACTAGTTATCAGGATCTCCACTGGAAACAAATGCTTTCACACTGCAGTTGAGCACATTTATAAGGGCTGCTGAAAGCTACATTTCAATTAATGCAGAGGCAATATGCTTTAGGTTCGGGGCAACATCGGTATGTGAGATATTTGAGTGGCAGTGAGTCAATACTCTATTACTAGCACCCGCTGGGAACAGGGATGCAGCTATGCTCTCCCCTCCTGGGTGGGGACCAGGATGGGGAAGCACCCATTTCTGCTACTTGCCCCATGCTAGGGTAAGCTGGGAGCCTTGGTTTCCAGGACTATCGGCTCAGCACCACGATTAGAGCCCTACATTTACTGTAATGATGCGTTTCAAAACATGCTTCAGAAGAAACCCAGCTTCTGCAGATGAACAGGCTGCTCATGGTGAATTCTGAAAGCCAGCTTTTGTCTGAGCTGCTCAGGTGTCCCTGCTGCCGGCCTGAGGCCTGCCTACCTACACTCCCCAGAAGGCTACAGCATCTCCTCGCTGTGGCTGGAAAGAACTATTTATATCACCCCAAAAGGAGTCATGCAACTGGGGTCACAGAGATAATTATTTGTACTTAGGGAAGGAAACATGCAGCAATTCACATTTGCTGCACAAAAGACCCTTTGGTTTCTCTCAGTTTGGGTCTTGGCTAACAACTGCATTCCACTTTTTGACCTTCAGCTGTTGGGAAGTAGCTTCTGGAGTTGACAATTAGGAAGAAACTGAAACAATATTTGACTATTGACATGGGGGTGTGTACTGCTGAGCAGTGTCCTTGGCTCACTAATGGCACCCACCTGGAATTTTCTGCCTCTCAGGATTGATCCTGGTATGAACAAGGACTTTCTTTACTGCCTATAAAAGTTACTCAAGGAAACATCTAGATAAAAATACTTAGAGATCTGTCTGAAAAACATCATACTGGTTAACAGAAAGGCAGGGAATTGGGGTTTTTTTTGCCCATGAGACTGCGCCTGCCAACACCATCCTGCTATACCACATGCATACACCACAGTGTTTCTTAGAACAACAAGAACTCAACACGGGAAATGGCAAAGTCATCTAATACGGGTGGGCTAAAATGAAGCCGAAGAGGAAATAAAAGATGATATACCCACAAACACTCATTAAGTTGTGGGAGTTAATGAGAAACAAAACTTTTCTTCGAGCTAAGCGGTGGTTGGGACCGAACATTACCCAACCTTAATATGCAGCAAAAGGAGAAACAAAGCTGTATTTTCTTAATGAATGAAATTCGCATGGGAGGCTCTTGGCACAAAGTCCTAGCAGAAACTAAGACCCATTTCAATCCATAGCATAGGACTTAAAGCCATAGAGTACTCTTTTCACCAGGGCTCATTTCATCCTTCAACAGGCAGAGATAGGAATGAAAGAGAGGAAACCAACACAAGAGCTTCAGAAGAAGAGAAGTAAAACTCTAACTCTCAAGTTGGAAAACAGCAGCTCAGCTTGCCTCGTGGGTTTTCTTCCCCCTTCTAAATTACTGCAGCATTTATTCCTCCACAGTGCATTCAAATTCCTTGTGTGTTCATCACTTCAGAAAGGAATTTGAGTGGAGTGGGAATGCATAACCAAGTATATGACTTGGATTACCTATGGCTTTCTCCAAAAATGCAGATTTATCTCTGCATCAGCTGATTTTGGAGATAAGCCAACTAAGTAGGCACCACACAAGAAAAGCAGTAGTCATAGAAGCAGCACTAAGCATACTAAGCAGTAGCATAGTCCCATTCTTCTTAGCAATCACCTCTTCAATTAAAGTTGAGGGCATTTTGTTTCAGGTCTTTGTTGAAACACATTCAAACAGAAACCTTCTTGTTGTGCAGCAAATAATCCCTATGTGTACACAGTGTCTAAAACCCTGCAGTGATGGAAATCTCTGCATAGGACACCTCCACACTTGTATAGAGCTTCCTGGCTTCACTGTGCCTCTGGAAAGATGTGGGGCTTGCTGCACACAGCGAATCCACACCAGCAAACCCCAACAATAAAACTTTATGTGTTACCAATAAAACCCAACAGATTTCTATGTACCTTCCTTGCCAAAGCAGTGCCACTGTGGAAAAACCAAAGGGAAGAGGGCAAAGTTTGCTTTCCTGCTCTATATCAGAGCAAGGAAAAAGTGCCTTTCACTTGCTGCTTTTCTCTTAGGTCTGCTTATTCCAGCTGACCTTTGAGCAGGGCACAGATCATGGTGCAGGACGCAGCACTGTAGTTCAGCTTCTTCAAATCACCTGGTTTCCATGTGCAGTTTAACCTCATTATCGACAGCTCTCACTGCCACACTTGAAAATGGGCCCTTGAAATCCACAGGCTACAACTCAATCAGTGCTGCGACTCCCACAGAGCACTCAGTACTGAAACAAGCTTGACTGTGTTTCTTTGGAAGTTCGTCACATTTTATTCTGCCTATCAAAAAATGAAGCCATCACACGTACCAAATTCACCCACTGCAGTTATTCTGTGTGTAAGCCTTGATTTCACCAGTTGTTCTGTGTGCTATTTTGTGCACAAAGATGAAAACCCCAGCCAGAGTCAGGTCCTGCTGAAAGCTCTGACTCATTCTCATGTTTCTCTTTGCTCTGGGGCCTTTCTTTCTTCCTAACCTTTATATCCTTTCTCTGCAAGAAAGACTAAGAACAAAAATCGTTCCCCCCGTTTACTGCTGCCAGTGAGAGTAATGGCTTTTGTTCACAGTCTTAATATAGCATCATCACCATTCTCCTCCAGGTTTTCCATGAAACAGCCTACTTCATCTCATCAGTAGTCACCAAAGTCAGTTGAAACGTTTCTATGGATTCCAACGGGCACTGAAATAAGCCCTTACAAAACCCAGCTTGTGCAGTCCTACTAAAAACTACTTTATACTGGGTGCATTTTTCTCAGGAGAGGCTTTAATACTGGGGTCCATTACATAAGTTACAGAACAACCCATAGGCCCACAGCTGCCAAAGTGAAAATAAATGGAAACACTCATTGAAATCATGCCTGCAGCTCACATAAGAGCTCTGTATCTTCAGCCTTCCACAACCAGGATGGGGAAGTACTTGTTGGGTTCAACAAATTGGTGACCAGCACCAAAAATCTTTAAGCATATTCAGTTAACCCAGTGGGCAATCAGGCAGAAGGCAAAGGAGAAGAGGGTCTTCTTACCAGTCAGCTCTCTGTGCTGTCTGCTGTCATAAAGTTGAACCCTTGCTAGCCTCTGACAGATGCACCAACAGTCTTCTACCTTCTCACCTTCGTTGTTCTTCACCCATTAATCTGCTCTAAGGACAATTGCAGCATTTCAACTACAACACCCAAAAAATACTGGGCTCACATGATAAAGCTTGTATCAGGTGAAAACTCATGGAAAAAGGGGTTTAATTATCTCTTTTATTAATACCTACTGAATCTCATCCTGTCATCTCAGGCAACACTTCTCACTCATGGTGTGCCCATGAATGAGAACACTGACATTCAATGCCTGGCACAGTCCTTCTTGCAGCACCTTCTGGCACTGCTCTTCCTTCTCCCAGTTTTGGAAATCAGTTGCAATTTGCAGTGCACAGAACACCTCAGCGGAGGATCAGCATTTCAAAGGGGGCTGTTTCCTCACCACATCACAAAAGTACTTTTGTTCCCACTCAGCTTATCATAACTTTGGATATGTTCCATGGTGGGATTGCTCATGTGGCAGTGAGTGCAGAGCAATGTCTGTATCTACTGGACTTAGTAAAATAATAGCTTATTACTACTACACTGGGTAGAGACAAGTTATCCTCAAGCAGGGCATTATTTGGTTTAGCCATAGGCTCATTGACATCAGATTCTCTCATCACAGGGTGATGACCCAGCTGAGGTGACTTAATGTTGATCTACAGCTTCAAGAACCAAAGTCAAAGCAAGAGAAAAAAAACCCAACAAAACAGTCAATCTTCAAACCTCAATTTTCCTCCCTTCATCCCTTTTCCCCCTTCCTGGCAAGAAATCCAGCATCAGCTTCCTTGGGAGCAGCATTATGTAGCCCCCATCCATAGCAGACATCAGGCGCCATCATTTCAAAAGCATCAGGCTCTGCACCTCTCAACTTCACACCATTCCACAGTGTCTCTTTCCAGAACTTCTACCCACAAGCCCAGCTTAAGGCTTTCAGACCCTTTTAAAGGACCTTCATTCACAGAGTCCTCACTATTATATCTTCAGTCCTAATCCTTATGGATGTCCTGTATTTCCTAGCAAGCCCATTTGCCTTCTCATGTGAGTTTACATCTGCTCTCTTCATCCAGGGTAAATAAAACAGCATGAAGGTTGAGCCCCTGTTCCTCTGAAGGGTCCAGCTCACTGTATGACACAATGCTGAACTCAGGTGGTTTGGCCCATCAGCATTGAAGCACTCATTTCACCCGAGCTTCTAGGACATGAGCTGCAGCTCAGCAAAGCAGACAGGCATGTTTAAACAGCCCCGAGGAATCCAAGCAGTGGCATTGCCTACTCACCTTCCTAAATGCTTAACTGCATCAGAGCTGGTGTGACGTAGCTTTGGCTCTGTATTTAAACACCAGAGGCTAGGTTTTTCACTTGCTGCTTTAAAGGAGCATAGGAAGCCTTCTTTTTCAGCTATTGAACTCCAGCAGGTTTAGCTAATGTCAGGGGAAATCATGAGTCCTTTGGAAATCTCTGCAATTTAGGCACATAATGTGTAAAGGAAGATTGTACAAACAATGCAGCCAAATAGCCAGATTTTGGCAATAAAACAGTCATTTACTGAGGAAACAGAATACAGAGAAGAAGAATTAACTGGGAAATGCTCTTCTGTAGAATTATTTGCCCAATTTCCATGTAAGCCATCAGTGAATCCTGGAAATTACCTTGGAGATTTTCAGTCACTGAAACACTGCCAGCTCTCTATTTCCATGCCACAGAGATAACAACCACACTGAACAACCCTCCCCTGCTTCCATGCTGCTTTTGGAAATAGTGGAAAAGTTGCCTGTGTGGTGATGATTTTAACAATAAGAAAATTCTACCTGGCATGGCACACTGTCCCTCGCTCCATGTCCGGAGCACTGTAGGACCTGTGATTCACCATTGCACAGAGCAAAGGGGCTGCTCACTGTCTCCAGAAAAACAACCAAACAACTTCAATTCCTCTACTTTGAGACATTAAAGCCAACTCCACCATCTCTGCACTGCCACTGCAGCACAGTCTGTGATGCAGAGAGAGTCATGAAGGCTTGAAGAGAGACCCTAGGAAGCTGCCTTTCTAACAGTCCTCCTGCAATTCACTGGAGCAGGATCATAAAGTTAGGTCACTGTTTATTTCCACATCAACTCTCCTGAATAGGAGTGGGCCAGGTACAAGCACTAAAACAAGGAAAAGGCCTGGCCTTTAATCCAAACCCTGAGTCTTGACACAAGCATGAAAATGTAATAGGAAATATCTCCATTAAATAGGTTCCATTTCCTTCGAATATATGGATGCACTTATCTCCAGGGTTGCAGCCGCCGGCCAAGATCTATCCATCTCCAGAGATGAATATTTAGTGAGATTATGAGATCATATCCTCTGAAATGAATTCCCCGGTATTCAGTTTGTCCAGCTTCGATTCATGCATTACGCACAAAGTCTTTCAAGGAACACAGTGCATCTCAGCTAAAGATGACTCCTTAATAAACAAGATTATTTTATGAACACAGAAATTAGAGAAGGTCAATAAAGAAGCTCTATTTTAATAACATCTGCATTTTCCCCCAAGAGAACCAGAGCAGCAAGTGAATTTGTGTTTGTATAAAAACTCCAGCTCCACGTACTCTGCTACTGTTAATTAGTGCTCTTAATTGTTCCGGGGCAAGCCGGTTTGCATCAGCTGAGGATGAAGTCTTCCTTGGATTTGATTCATCATAGGGTACCAAAGATAAGTATGCTAAGATGATTGATAGTAATACTGATACAAAGCAGAAATAAGGTGCAGGAGAACCTGGCCCTCTCTAAGAAGTATAGAGTGCATCTTAGGCAGATAGGTTTTGTGCTTTTAGAAGTAGGTCCTGATTAAATCATCCACCAGTAAATGTATGAATGGTCATTTTTTTGGCTGAGCAATAAGCAGGAAAGCTCAACAGCCTGTTACAACATTTCATCCCCTGCATAGCCATTTCCAGCCTATCTATGGCCTGCCTTTTGAGGTATCACCGTATTAAAAATGTTCCTCCCTGAAGGTATTTCCACACTGCAACAGATGTCACTGACTTGGCAGTATATGAAGGGTCTATTAAAAGTAATGCAATTAATTACTTGAGTTGTCATCACAGCACTGCTTTTGAGATATTTAAAATGGTTTATTATTGATAGCTTAATCCTGGAAAGTGCTGAGCACCTTCACACTCAACCATGGACACTGAGACAAGGGCCAGTGCAGGCTCCTCAGCCACTGGGCATCCTCCTGATGCTACTGCTCTGCATGGTACCCAGTACAGGGTGCAGTGCCACCACATGTAGGAGACCTGACCCAGCAGCAGGGAGACTGTGGCCATCCCATGGTGTCTGGAGTACTGAACCCTCTATTAGTTGATGATTTGGGAAAGCGACATTCACTGCATCCATTCACTGGGGAGGACTCGCACCAGAGTGGAGGAGGGTGACAAGAAGGAAGCAGCAGAGAGGAACTGCTAAGGGCCAACTGTAAGCCACATCCCCATTGCCTTGATGAAGGGACTGGTCATACATAAGCTGTGGTGAAAACAAGGAGAGTGGAAGAGAGGAGCTGGGAGTGAAGGCATAAAGCAGAGCCTAGGAAAGGGGAAAGGAAAGGTGTTTCCTGTAAGTGTTTTAGTGTTCGTAGAAACATAGAATGGTTTATGTTGGGAAAGGACCTTAAGATCACCTAGCTCCACCCCCTCTGCCATGGACGCCTCACCCTAGACCATGTTGCCCAATGCTCTGTCCAACCTGGCCTTGAACAGTGCCAGGGATGGAGCATTTACTACACTAATTAGTGTTTGTCTTTTTGCTTTCCAATACCCAAATCAGTAATTAAGAATGTATACAGTAATTGGCAATATATCAATTTTCCCCAAGTCTAGCCTGTTCTGCCTGTGATGGTAATTGGAAGTGATCTCCCTGTCTTCATCTCAACATATATAATCATAGAATCACAGAATGGTTTGGGTTGGAAGGGGCCTTGAAGCTCATCCAGTTC
>JANHGB010024420.1:0-23090 GCA_026283785.1 Coracopsis vasa | reverse complement strand
CCCTTCAGATACTGGAAGGCTGCTATGAGGTCTCCGTGCAGCCTTCTCTTCTCCAGGCTGAACAGCCCCAACTTTCTGAGCTTGTCTTCATACAGGAGGTGCTCCAGTCCCCTGATCATCCTCTTGGCCCTCCTCTGGACTTGTTCCAACAGCTCCATGTCCTTTTTATGTTGAGGACGCCAGAACTGCACACAATATTCCAAGTGAGGTCTCACGAGAGCAGAGTAGAGGGGCAGGATCACCTCCTATGACCTGCTGGTCACGCTCCTTTTGATGCAGCCCAGGATATGGTTGGCTTTCTGGGCTGTGAGCGTGCACTGCTGGCTCATGTTCAGTTTCTCATGGACCAACACCCCCAAGCCCTTCTCTGCAGGGCTGCTCTGAATCTCTTCTCTGCCCAACCTGTAGCTGTGCCTGGGATTGCTCCAATGCAGGTGTAAGACCTTGCACTTGGCATGGTTAAACTTCATAATGTTGGCATCAGCCCACCTTACAAGCATGTCAGGGTACCTCTGGATGGCATTCCTTCCCTCCAGCGTATCAACTGAACCACACAGCTTGGTATTGTCGGCAAACTTACTGAGGGAGCACTCAATCCCACTGTCCATGTCACTGGCAAAGATGTTGAGCAAGACCAGTCCCAAGACCAACTCCTGAAGGACACTGCTCATTACTGTTTTCCAACTGGACATTGAGTCGTTGACCACACTCTTTGTGTGCAGCCATCCAGCCACTTCTTACAGCAAGTCAGTATTTTTTAATGGAAATTTTTAATAGCTACTCCTGTACAGATTTTTGTTGTTCCAAGTTGCTCCTTCAGTTTTACATAACTAGTATGCCTTTGGCCTTTATTATTCATTACTATAAAGTTAGGAGCTACTGCAAGGTTTATACCTGTTTGCCGCAAGTACAAGGTCACCCTGACTGGCTCGCTTTTGCTCACCATTGTTGAATTTTTGAATTTTGTTTTTCAACACCAAAACCATTTTTTTTTTTTTTTTTTTACCCAGAAATGAAACCTTTTCACTTTTGTCTCAAGGCTTTCAGCATCATTTGTTTGCATCTAGCTTGTCTTATTTTGGGTTTATTTTCGAAGGAGGAAAATTAAAGTTCAGGTAACAAATGTTTTGATGGTGCTAGGGGGACCTGAGAGGCTGATGTTCTTTCACTCTGCCCTGTTAGAAATCTTCTAGTGTTTCTTTTTTTTTAAAATCTCCCTGCTTCACCCCCCACTCCTGCTCCATTCTGTTGTAGCGTGTGATTTCTGCACCACCACCTCCTCCCCGCTTTGAAATACTTCTTTACCAGTCTATAACATGTCAATATCTGGAAATGGATGCAGGATAACCTTCTTTTAGTTTCTGGATTAAAATATTTATGACCCTTTTAAACCAACAGGTTGTATTATTTATTTCAGAATACATAATGAATATGAATGTGGTGCCATGGAAACCAACATGAATTATGTTGCTGTTCTGGCATTTGCATGCTAAATACAGGGTATGTAAATAAGTGTGATTTGGATAAACATGATCAAAACAGCATTTGGAGTTTGCTATTAATATCTTAATTGCTAACCAGCTTCATATTCTGTATTTCCATATATGTCTAAAAAGAAGCATGTTAGATTTTTAGTAATGGTTCTAATGAAAGTGTTGCCTATTTGTGCACGTTTTGGAATGTAATGGTGGTACTTGGTTTTCTGTCTTTTTGTTTGTTTGTTTGTTTATTTTGTTTTAAGCTTATTCCATAGCGTGAATGTTGAGCTAACACTTGATAAAGTACAACAAGCAGTATCTGTCTGGACAATTATCCTTTGTAAGACTGGCATAAGCCTCTTGCTGAAGGGGGTGAGGGAAAATGTGTGTAGTGTGGAGGGAGTTCAAATTGGCATTGGTAACCAGTCATTTTATGTGTGTGTGTGTGTGTGTGCGTAAATGGAAGTGTCTGCAGGCCTTAAGTATAACTCCTAAACTTTAAAGAAACTTGTCAGAAGACATCAATTAATAACCAGCTTAATGCTGTGGATGGGAGAAAAATACTTGCTCTTCTCAAGTATTACACTGAAAAAAGAGCTGCGTTTTGGCCTGCTGCTGCCCTGTGATTCAGCCTGTTCTGACTGTGGTATAAATGTAGCTGTTTGGGTGCTTATTTTTTCCATAGTTACCAGCCTTATGTCCATTGAGAGGCAGATATTTCTTAGCTTTCCATGTTTTGACATAGAAATTGCCTACCTTAATTTTGTGTTTGCTGGAAAACTTCACGTATTTTGTTGTTTTGATAGATGACAGGCATGTTGAATGCTCTGTTTTTATTAAACAAGTACATATAACTGTGTATCTCTTAAAAAAGCAAGTTTCCAGCTTCTTTGGTAAGAAATGTGATAAAATATGTTTCTATTTGTCTTGGCTGGTGCAGAAACTTAAATACATTTGTGTTTTGGCCTCACTGACCCTAAGTACGTCAAATGAATGTTTCAGAAGTTACTGTTGTCCTTTTCATTGCTATGAAACCTCATACTTGCTAGAACTTTTGTAGTTAACTCAAACAGATATTTAGGTAAGAAGATGATAGTGACCTGGTAAAAAGAAAATGTTACACACCAATAAATGAAGCATTTAAAACCACCTTGTTAAAAAGTCTTCAGGTAAATGAAGTGTACGTAATATTAAACTCTTACAGATGTGCACTTTCTCCACGATCATAAGTAAGGATGAACTTAGCCCCCAGAGGAAATCTGGGAGCTGTATTTTATTGTCTCGGTGAGGAGTAGTGCCATGTGAAATGATTTATTTCAGAAATGTTCCCTCCAGCAAGTTTGCAGGACTGGCTCTAAGCCTGTAGCTCAGAAAGCAGAAAGTGTCAGAGGGTCCCAGAGCAGTGCGGGTATTAAATAATGAGCTGCAGAGTTATGCTTGTAGCCAGTTTGGCAAAAGTAGAAGGGTATAGATGGTATGTCTATATTTTAGATAGGTGAAGAGTTTAACAGGCCTCAAATCTTCACGTGGTTCAACATCTTCGTATATGTAAATGAAAAACTGTTTTAATTAACTGTCATTTTGGAAACGAACACTGGCAAATGCATTCCAATTTAGAGTTCTCACAATTTTAACTTTTAGAAGTTATGTAATTTTCTATTCATGAGCTGCATATGATACTAAGCAGTTGTTTTCTTTTTTTTCTGGAAAACACACACACACACACACACACACACACACACACATATATATATATATATGGGACCAGGTTATGATTTCTGTTGTATTAGTAACTTGAAGTTTTAGGGGTTTTGATGTTATCTTTATTCACTTTCCTTACGCAATGAGTAGTAGTGCTTTTGATTATTCTCTACAAAAAGTGTTTACTTTATTGGTGAATACAAGTCTCCTTTGAGTTATTGAGAGATTCTGCTAGAAGACATTATCACAAATTTCATGGTATTTTCTTAGATGGATCATCTGTTAATTTCCTAGAAAAATAAGGACAGATGTCAGAATCTTTACTGAAGAGCAGAGGCTCCAAGGAAGGAAAGATAAAAGATGTCTTGTGCTTCTTGCCTGGTTTATTTGGTGTACTTAAAACTTGTGCTGTTGAACAGACAAATGTTCAGCTTTTGTGGCCCATGCATGCCTCAAGTGTTAGTTCCCCAAAAATAAGCTATTGTATATTAAAGAAGAATTTAAAATATATTCTGTTGCCATCTCCATCTTTCTGTTTTTCTGAGGTAGATGCATTTTGGTCTTCTGGTTACCTCTTGTTAAAAGGATGCAGTCAAGATAAAGATGATGGTTGTTGATCTCTAGTCTGCCTAAGTTGTGGAGTAGCTTAGGCAGGCATACCTCACCTCATTGGTGAGGCATTGGCTCTATGCAATATGATTTTGAATTTGTATCTATTGCAAAAAGAGGATAAGATCCCAGAACATGGCAGCAGACAATTATTTATATGAGATGCAATTTTTAAGTAATGATATTTCTTCATGTTTGTTTTCCTCTTAAACTTGGAGGACATCTGATAAGTCAATGCAGATATTTTACACTATTTCACAATCCAAATTGGTTTTTTAAATCAAAACCACAAGACTGTATATAACAAAAGAGAATCATTCACTTTCCATTGAAATGGAAACTAAAAGGCAAAAAAAAAATAATCTGGAAATAATGCATCAGGAGTTTAAAATAAATGTCTGTTTTCAAATGACTCCATACATTTTTGTCAGACCAGTGCAGCATCATCTGATCATGTTTTGTAGACATGATGCTGTTTGTTCTTCTTAAATGTGCTGGGAATTTACTTGAGATTTATATTGGCTTGAAAATTCTGGTGATGCTCTGTGAGAGGATGCACTGTGCAATGCCGAATTAATAACAGAACACAGAAGCTTTTTATCAAAAGGCATCCAAACTTTTCAGATTCCTGGTTAGTAATGTTGAGAAATCCATTAGATTTTGGAGCTTCGTTAACCCTGGTTGTCATTATTAGAGTATCAGATATCTCAGAAATGAGAGATTCTTTTCAGGAATTGTTTGGATCTTGGCTGCTATGTTATATTTAAATGTAAATCAGAGAGGTTACCAAAAAGATGCAGAACTTGACATCTGCCCACAGTTTCAGGAAAATGTTTAGTATTTACAATGTAGAATTAAGGTAGAAGATTCCTGTTCTGGAAGTTACTAAAAAGAAAAAATGTCTCTCAGATAGTAATATGCTTTGTTTAGAGGATAGAGAAGCAGCCCTGAAAGAACTTAACTTTTTAGAGATCAGTGAAGAATCTAATGAGGGAAAAATAATGAGTAACTTTAACAAATAGGTTAATAAAAACCTTCTTTTTATAGATAACCCAACGACTATGTCAAGTAAGCTATGGTTGTTTTCACCTGAGTCTGAAGTTTAGCATTTTACTGGTTTCATTTATTTAAATTTAAATAAAACCTGATGGTTAAATATATTAAATATTTGGTGGTCTTTCTTGGGAAAAATTATTTGGCAAAAACGCTGCATGATATAGCTGTAGGAAAAGAAAATTTGCTACTTTTTGTGCTTTGGGTTTTCAGGCAAAAGAAAATATTCTAGGGAGAATATTTGATTCATTTAGGTTTTAGGAAACTTAGGAGCATTTGTTAGCTTGGACTTGGTGCCATATTGTGATCAGCTTGGGTTGTGGATAGAACAAGCCTTGTGCCTGTTAGGGGCACAGCCTTGTCATTTGCCTGCAAAAGGTTATATAGACATATGTTGTCTCAATCCAGTACAGCTTGCTTATTATGTTTCATGGTAGCAGCCTGCCTGAAAGACATTCTTTGTCCTAAAATAGTGTTTCAGGTTCACTGGGATTCAAGTATTACCTCACAAATGCTAAAGCTGGTTCAGGAAATGATGAGACACTTGGATCCCCTCCTGCATTGGATAACTTAACATCAGAGGAATATGTTTGCAAATTCTTAATCCATGAAATGTGTTAAGAACCCTGCTTAATGCATCTCCTAATTTCCCCAAAGAAGCAGGTGAGCTCATTCTATCAGATATTTAGTGCCAACAAAATCATGGAATAAAATGCTGTTCACAGTAAAAGCCAGGAGAAAGTTTAGGGGAAGGCCCACCCTTTAAGGAGGTTCTCTGCAGCTTCTACTTTGTCTTGCCCCTCTGATCTTTATGGCTTCGAGAAATTAGTCCAATTACAATGTATGTATACTAGCATAAAATGGGATATTTGCCTGGAGTCTTACTGCCTTGTAACTCATGGTTAGTTTCTTCAGTTGATGTCACAATGTGTTCCCTTCTGCTATCATCAGTGAGTATACCTTTCACTGTTGTCACTGCATGTAAGAGGAGCGGGAAAGTTCTGATAGCAGACCTCCTTTAGGCGTGTTACATCTTGAAAATATATCCTTAGTGGTAAGCTTCTGGTGTCTCAAATGCAGCAGTGGAATTTCTGAGAAATCTTTTCATCTTAAGCAAAACTTCATTCACCTGGGGTTTCACATATCCTTGCTGAAGGCGTGTTCTGTTCTTTCTTTGTCTTATAAGTGGGTGAATAATTAACATATCTATCTTGGCTTGTCACAGGTACAGTGAGTGGAAAGAAGGCTCCGATAATACCTTATCAAAGGCTTTCTGAACCAGTCTGTGATGGCATGAGTGTGAATTAAGACACAGCCATGTTTTGCTACTATGTTGCATGTATGTGTTCCTTTTAAGGTGCTTCTCCCTATACCTCTCCTCCCCTGCCCGCACACAAAGTTCAAACAGTGGCAATATCCTGAACATCTGTAACACCGCTGTCTGGAACAACTTTCATCCTCCCAGGGGAGTATTATGCAATTTCTGGGGCCTCCAGAAAATGCTTTCAGTTTATTCTTTTGAGACCTTTTATGTCCATTTCCAAATGAAGTAATAGCTACCTCAGAGCTTCTCACAGAGGTATGTGTGGCACAGACAATAACTTGGAGGAGAAAATAACGTGTCTCAGTCACTGGATTTCTTTGAATTGTGGTGCCATGTGTCCAATCCTAAGTGTAATCTCTCTCTCTTCTGCCTAGCTGTGTGTAGAGTAGAAACCTATGTCCTCTCCCTCGTCATAAAGACAGACAAGGCATATGTGCATCCTTTGGGTACCTCATTCCAAAACCAAATTGTGGCACTCCCATGAACAAATTGCCTGTTTGTGAGTGACTTCATGCTGAGTTTCTTACAATTCAAAATAGTGCCTAGAGGATCTTTTTAATCAACAGTAAATTTACCTGAGAGTACCTAATGTGATGAATGGTATCGCATGGTCTGAGTCAGCCTTCAGTATGTGTTGAAATGTCTGTATCTGGCTCTGTTAAACACACCTTTGGTCTTGCTCTTTTAAATGTTACTGTACAGTTTGCAGTTGTAATATTCCTCACTGTCCTTTTGGCTGCTGCTTATTTTTTGTGGACTGTTTAGAGTTGTGTGCTTTAATAAGATTATGTGTAGGTTTTTGTTGTTTTTTAATGGCATCTCCTAATTCCTTTGACCGGAAAAAAGTATTAAGTACTAAAAAAATAGTGATTTGGGGTGAAGCTTCTTCTTTAGGACTCCATATTTTCTGGACAGTTTGTTTCAAAACCTTAACATTAATTAAATATAGCTTGTTTGACTTAAGTTTTATTTTTCATACAGGGTGTTGTGGGGGGAAGTTATGAGAGGTCTTTAAAATACTACCTAGTACTCAGGAAATGAAATGTTTGACTTCTTAAATAGACGTGATATTTGGCCATTTATGTAACAAAAAATAGTGGCTGTTGTTTGCCAGATAGTTGGAAAGGACTCTGAAGGAAAATATTGGGTCCCCAAGAAACTGTTTAATCTGAGTATATCTGACATCTTGGGTGCTGGCCTGTTAAAATGGATTTGAAAGCTCCTTGGGGCACTGTCTTAGAAGACTGGGTTTTGGTCTATCACAACTGGCTGTGGTTCCTGTTCATGCATAGTAACCACATCTTCTCCCTTGGGACCCTGCCTTCTGTCTATTTCCCCAGGTGTTCCATAAGAAAACCACATGAAGCAGGAAGGAGAAGGTGGCTTGGATCAGTCATTTCTAAAACTGAAGAATTCCTGGAGTACACTCTTGCTAGATAGAAGTACATGATAGAGGGAAAGGAGATTATTAGCAAAATACTAGCGGTGATCTGGGAATGCTGGCAAGTTAGCTCTTGGTACAGAGCAAAGTCTTAATATGTACTAGAAGAAGAAGAAAGGGCCTTTAGTCTGCCAAATGGGGCGGGAAGAGGGAGGGAGGGATGAGTGGATGCACTTCGTGCACCTCTTAAAATGGACGTGAGGTCTGGAGTTTACTGAGTTTATCTACTTCAGTTTGGATATAAATAGTATCTTGAATTTGCTTGTCATTAGGTTTTCTGGACTACAGAAAAATCTCAATGTTGAAAGAAATTGTGATACACAGAGCAAGGTGTTATAATGGGCTTATTTTTTATTTCAATGCTGTTTATTAAAAACAACACTGAAATGTGATATTTTGCATACAGTATCCAGAAAAATAATTAACATTAACAAGACTGTAGAAATCATGTAGGAAATAAAAATTGTAATTTTTTTTGGTTTGGAGTTTTTGTTTGGGTTTTTTTTTTTTTTTTTTTTTGGTGCCTGTTCATAGTTCCATTGACATCTCTGCAGGAGTTTAGGAATAATTTTTTGGACAGCAGACTGTATCTCCAGATGCTTTTTCTAGGAGGATTCATCTTGATCGCTGGTTTTCTGTGAAGTCTTGCTCTTGTGTGTGTTGGGTAGTTGTCAAGTTCCATTTCAAATACTGACGCATTTAAATGTTGTTTATCAAATTATTTGTATTCTTACTAATGATCTATAAAGCCCCTATTTCTATTAATTTGAGAAGCAATTTCTAGGTCACAGATAGACAACACTGCCTGACCTTGTCTGATAGTAGATTAAATCCTTGTAAAACAGGGAATTAAAGTAAGTGTGCAAATTCAGTTTAAATTTGCAGACAAAAATATTATTTTTTCAGCCAAAAAAAAGGATTCTTGCAGATTGATACACACAAGAGGAGAAACTGAGACGTGGGCTTTCTTGATGTTCACCTGCTTATTTGTGTGGTATACAAAGCTTTTCTGTCCCAGTGCCAGCAAAACCAGACTGACAAGTAGTTTCTCTGCTAATACTTCGGAGCTACTGTCAGACAATACTTAACCCAAGAATTCTTTCACTAGCAGTTTCAGACTCTCTCTAGAAGTTATTTTCCTATTTCTTTCTATCTGCTGTTTTCTACCACATGAATACATATACATACCTGTTCAAAACAACTATCGGCAAATCAATGTGAAGACAGTTAAAGTGAAGGGAGGGGAAAAAAAGGGATGCAAAGGCAGTCACTCAGCACCTCTCGTCAGCTGACCACTGCCCAGGCAGCATGCAAGCAGCCAGACCCAGCACACGTACTGAAACTGAATGACCTTGCTGGGATGTTAGGAAGGATACCTCTCTTCTCTGGTAGTAGTGTGTGCAGTTAATGAGAGCTAAGATCATTCAGACTGAGCTGTGGTATCTGAGGCATTTCCTTGTTTTAGTAATACTACTGTACTGTCAAGCTTTAATTTTTATCTGTATGGGAGTTTGAAGAAAGAGTATCAGGACAGGACTCAACTGCTAAAGCTGAAAGGGTGAAATGCAGAGGGGTTGACAAGGCCATTAATTGAAAACCAGAATTGATAGGTAGAAAGATGAATATGTTTTGCTATTTGAATGTTGTGTAATAACAACAATATTTTGGGTAAATTTCAGACTGGTTTCTTTGTGGCTATCATTCAGATGTTTTTCAGCTTATATTAAGAGGGAAAAACTTGTTGATGAAGTGAAGCTAAGTTGATTTCCTTTGGGCATTTCTGGTTTCATCTGAGGTGTGTTAGTGGGACACCTATCTGAAGGATATGTTTTGATTTTGCAAACATTAGTTGGAAGTGTCAGTCTTGAATTTAAAAGGCATTTAAGACTGGCAATTTAAAATACAAATATTTACTGTCAGATGTTGAATTAAGAGACTGAGTTAGTGCATGACTTAAAACGTGTGAGTTCTCAGAAAGTCAAGATGCTGATATTTGTGTATCTAGTGCTATTTTTTTGGTAACGTGACTTTTAACATGGACATAAAAAAACTCTAGCCAGTTTTCCCTACTTCAAGGGAGTAGGGTGCTGTATTTTGTTATACTGTTGTTTTGGTCCATAAAATATTTTGCAAAGTAGAGTAACACCCTAACAGTAATTTCTGTTTTGCTGAAATATTTTATCTTGGGGTCTAAAAATGTTTTACAAATGCTGATGAATAAAACCTCCCTTCACTTCTGGGAGGCACATGGTGGTATTCCCATTTAATATATGGAATGGAACCCAGATGTACTAACTTACAGTCCTGTGCCATAAGCAGCAAATCATCTCCTCCCATTTTACATGAATCCTCTCTGGTTTCCAACTCTTCACTTTATGAGACTTTTAAGTGCACAGTGCAGTGATTTACTGTTGATCACTTTTTTAACATTTTATTCTAAATGAAACAGCCCTGCAGGTTATGAGTTGCCAAGTGACAGAAAACAGGAGCTCCCCCATGTTCAAGCTGTTTTAAAGTATAAAGATTTACAATATAGAAAATAATTAAGTGAATGGTGTCAGAGAGGCCTGGGTTTTACTGTTAAGCTGTCACCGATCCAGCTGTTAACATCTTTGTATTGACAAGTTTGTGGTTGCTCACTTTTAATTTAACTGTACTCCATCCCTGTTTAACTTGCAACTAACCTAAAGGCCTGTCCTTTTTGGTTTTAAGATTTTTTCAGTTGCAGTGCCTACTGGTATGGCCGTTTTGTGTCTGATAGTTGTAGAATTGTCTCAGAACTGCTGTTTCCATAGGTTGGAATAAATTCAGCATATTTGTGATGTCCTTTGAAACTGTAAGTAGGAGACAAATATCTGTTGCCTCAGTGGTGGTTCTTATTGTATGCTAAAGACATTAAAAAAAATGAAAGCATCAGAGATTGAGGTAATTGCTGTAGCCTATCAAAGGTTCTTGTGGAAAGGTCTTTTACTGGTGACACTGTGCTGAGTGCAAGCTTGTCTTGGGTTTGGAGAGGTGCAGGTGTTTTGGAAGATTTATCCTTGGTCTGCAGAAAAAACTGATGTACATGGATATAATCTAATGAACTGATCTCTGTATAGTGCCTCACTTCTCTAAAGAAATTGTGTAGCATATAGTTTTGCATAATTTTAAAACAGTAGCTTGAAAACCCTTAGCACTGGGGTATTGGAAGAAATTGTAGATGCATCATCAAACACAAATTATGTTGCATCCTCTTAGTGTACTCTGAGGATACCTTAGTGAGCTTAAACTGACACCACAAGGAGCCTAAGAGCTCTCTTTCTCAGATACGTAGTCTTGTTTGTTCTTCCAAGGAATGGTTTTTAAAATCAGTCTCTTTGTTAATTGAGCACATGCAAGGCTGGAGTACAGAATTACTTCTGCAAAATATTTCTTAAATGTGATAGTGCTATAAAAAAGGCCTTCCCTCCTCCCCAGAACTACGAAGCAACTGTACTTTTTCCAGAATAAAGAATTGGGGAAAAATAATGAAAACACAAACTTTTTTAAAATATCTTTATATAAATAAATGACTGCAAGTGCTGCTCAGTGGGTTTCTGTGCAGGAAGGATGAGAGGAGAAAAGTCAAAAGGTAATGAGGGGGGTGAAAAGCAAAACTGATCCCTAAAGACAATGCTTGAGAAGAGAGAGGGCACTTCTTTGTCGATTTGCTCTGGAAACCAGTCTGGTAACAACTTTGAACAGCTGTGTATCTATAGCCACAATTATCTTCAAAGTTTTCAAACTTAGCAGCCTTGAACAGTGGCTCCATGGTACTAAAATTAATGTGTTGTCAGGAGTTTTATGCACCAGGAAGTCCCACTGGTCAGAGTGTAAGCCCTGAAGATTAGGACGCTTACCTGAATGCTTACATCAGAATTAGGAGTTTCACATTTCTGTGGTGGTATGGCTATGTGTGTGCCAGCCTAAGAAGGTATTTTTTAATTAAGGGGGAAGGAATGAGTGTTTGACTAGAAACATGTATTTTTTAGCACAAAAGCCTCTGATTTTTTTTCTTGAGAAGAGTTGGAAAAAGAGAAATGATATATCAGAGAAATCAATAGCTCTCTGATGAAAAGTATTTTAACTTTATCTGCACAAGTTCAGTTAATAGATAGTTCTGTCTTAAGTTTCCTGAAAGTTGTTTAAGACCTGCTTAAAGATAAACTATGCCACCAGTGCTGCATAAACAATTTAAATTGATTACTCTAGATCTCTGCTGATACCTTTCCTGGGGAAAAAAAAAGAAAAAGTGTCGAAGTGACTTAGTGATGAAAATATTCTATATAAACATTGCCTGTATTTTAAAGGAAGACCTTGTGCATTTTAAGAAGGTTTTGTAACTACTACTTCCTTTCCTGGCACATTGATAATACAGTGTGGTGATGACAGGATTGAGGCGCTTTGTAAATTATAAATTATGTAGCTGGTTGTGTATGTGGATTGTCTGCTTCTGAGTAAACCTGTCCATCAACAGTTTAAGCTTGGAGACTTTTCTCACCTAGGCACTGTTCATGTTCCTTATCTCTTTTGATTTGCATGGGTGACTTAAGGGCAGCCAATTTTCACACTCCCCAGCTCATCTTAACTTCCTTAATTCAAGATTCAAATTTTAATTCAAGAGTTTCTGCAGTCTGCTCTAGTTTGGTTAACAATTGCTAGCAATCTGAAACCTTTTGTTCTTTTCTCCTCCTTGGTTTTTAAACTCTCCAGTTGATTCTTATTCAAATGTCCTTATCTTCTTGAGGGTTAGTTTTGGTTGTGTCATAAGAAGACTTGAGATTTCCTTGCCTTGGGATGCTGTCTGTTATAAATAATGACATGCATGTGAAAGCCCAGTAATAGTGACAGAAGGTATCTTAATTCCTGGTCATGGAAGTGTCAAGGGGAATGATCTGTGAATGAATAGTTACATAGCACTTGCTTCCTGTTTACTGTGGATGACTTTGTAAATATGGCTCCATTTTTCTTGGAATTGTTTGTCTTGCTATTCCTTCGCACTTGCATATTAAAACCCTCAAATACTTCTAGGCTTCACTTAATTTGAATGTGCTCTTTCACTTTTTTTCCTCCCCCTTCGAAGCAAGATCTAGCCATTCAAATTCTATGCCTGCCTGCAGAAAATTAGTGGTTCTCTATAATAGGCCTTGTACCTGCTAATACATGATCTGAAGTAAAAACCCAGGTTGATTGTATTGTGTTGATTGATTAGTAGGCCCAAGGCTTTCTTCTGCTTCTGTTTTCTACTGAAATGGAAATTGTTAGTTATTTGGAGTTGTTTTCGGTTTTGTTTTGAGTTGTGGGGTTTTTTTGTTTGTTTGTTTTAAAAATTGAATAGTTAATATAATTTTTTTTTCCATACAAATAAAGTCACTTTTCAGCAGTATAGTTAGTGCTGATGGTGGTGCCACTGTCAATCAAAAACCTTTTAAAGTCCCTGCTAAAAATGTTAAAATTCTTGCTGATCTGAGGATGGCTTTTTTTTTTTAATTATTTTTTTTTTTTATTCAGGGGTTTGAAGGAAAAAGCTTTGAAAGTGTTTTTCTTTAAAGATTATATAAGCTTCCATTTTTAATCCCAGATTCTGGTAAACTCCAGATGTTTGTATCTTTTTGCACCAGATTGTTCATCATTCTAGTTAATGTGAAATGGGGAATGCAAAGTAGAATGCGAACAGTAACCCAAAGTACATTCCCATGCACCTGTCCTGTATCTAATTAGTCTGAAATGACCAAATGAAACTAACTGGACACATGATTCAGACCTCAAGCAAAAAGACCTTCCTGAAAAGTTAAAGTCTCACAGGCAAGTTTGTTCCCCTCCCCTCTTTTTTTTGTTTTGGTTTTTTTTTTTTTTGAAAGATGGGGTGGATGTTGCAGGCAATGAGAAATGCAAGTAACAGAAAGGGAAGCCTCTGAAATAATCCAAAGCAACTTGCTGAAATAACATCCTTTATAAAGATGTTTTGTGTACTATGACTCTGCAGTGTATTCCAGTTAGGTTACACTAATACCTCAACTTTTGAGGGAAGTACCTTAAATGTGCTCCACCCGCCATAAGCCCAGTCAATTGGTCCTAAATGAGGGGATGTGTATTTCTCCTGAGATCAGGAAGCTTGAACTGCAGCTGTTGCCTATGCTGTGCATGTGAGCAAAGCTGAGCAACCTCCTCTGTACTTGTACTTACAGAGTCTTAAGTCAGAGGAAAGCAGTTTTCCTGTAACCTACACTTGATTGTACTTCTTTTGGGTGCTTAACTTCATTTTTTTTATGCTTTTTTTGTACCAAGTCCAATTAAAACAATTGGACTCTGAACCAGCTTCTGTCTTGATTAAGAAATTTATTTATATGGAATAACATATAGAAGCACAACCTGTTAACAGCTGCAAATTTTGTTGATTAAACTATGTGCAGACAAATTTACAGGAGAGACTGTTCCGTGAAAAATACCAGTTCACTGACATACAAAGGTATCCTGACTATTTTCTTACCAGTTTCCACAGTTTCTTGCCAAGAATAATATAAAGTTTCTTGCAAAGTTTTGACACTGGGTGTTCTAAATGCTAAATGTTTTATCAATCATTTTGAGTTGTCTTGAATATCAGTAAACAAACATACGTATCTATGCAGACACCTGGAGATACTCTTAGCCCTTGAGGACCACATTCTTGGATCCTCGTGTGGCCACAGCAAAGTTTGTTTGCATCATCTGCTGAGATGCATAAGGAAGTTACAGGACACTCTGGCCTAATTTTTGTTCCTTGCAGAGTTTAATGGAACTTAGGGATAATAATACTTGCAGCTTGCTTGGACAAGAAGAGCAGATGAGTCCTGACCTTGTCAGGCAAGACTTTAAACATTCTAAAAGCTTAAGATTGTTTATCCTGCAGTCTCAAAGCACACTGCAAATAAGCGTTCCTCTGAAAATCTGTTTGATATAAAAGAAATCAATCCACAGATAAGTAACTAAAGCATGGAGAGTATACACAACTACGTCAAAAGTTTCTCAGTGAGTCAGCGGCAGACCCAGTATTGATGAAATAGTTGGGAATGTCAGAAGATTTGAATTTCAAGTTATCAGTGAGACCAAATGCAGTATGGAGTGATAGTGTCAAATGTATAATGTTTAAAATGAGGCCAGCTTTTTCACATGTGCATAAATGTCTGTACTCATCTGTCATTATTTATTTTTTGATTTAAAGACAAATATATAAAACTTTCTTGAATTGCTGCTAGGAGCTTCATAATCTGCTTTAATAGCCCAAAGTGTTTGCCGTGCTAATAAGTAAGTGAAGTTAACTGCTGAATTTGCCACTCTGGACTCATAAATCAGCCTGCAGGAAAAAATCTCTCAAGTACAATAGTATGAATTGAAACAATTTTTTTTTATAAAGTTTCTAATGTTCAAGGTGTGATTATATATATTTATATATATATTTATATATATATACTTAAGCTTAAAAAAAGCGCCATATTCTCAAGAACCTACTGAAGTATTTGTTACTAATTAATTATGTCCATATTTATAAAGAGTAAGGCTATACTGGAGCAGAGGTAATAAAATGTTGAAGTAAATGTCAAACAAATGTAGTTTTTATGTAAATATTCTTCACTGTGAGCTACAGATGGAATTTCTGTTATTTGGTGTGTGAGAAAGCAACATGCTCCAGTATGATAGAAGAAATAAGTGTGCTTCGTGAGGAACACATTATTTCTTTTCTTCTTGTGTTTTAATCTAATATCTTTCAGTAGATGTGTATGCATCTTTCTTTTGTTGCAAGACAGTAATTTAATGTAACAAAAAGGCTTTTTTTTATGCAAAGAATAATGTAACTGGTGCAAATAATATTGATGGACAGATTTTAATTTTTTTAAAGAAAATCAATACGGAGAGCACCATATTTACACTATGGAAAGAGTCCCTAGACTAAAGTTGCTGGTTATGGAATATTGAGCTTTTCCCTTGAAAGTCAGCTATTCATACTTCAGAATAATGGATAATCTTATTAGAACCATGTGAAAATAAATATGAAACAGCATTAAAAATATCAAAATGTTGTTTGGGGTAGTTTGACAGAGGGTCAAGAATTCGAGTATTGGAGATTAAATTTTTCTGTGCAACTTCAATTTTTTCATTTTGGTATTATGAAATACTCTATTTTCACTGGTGTGTATTTTACATTATATCTCTGCCTCAATCTGTTCAGGGAATGGGTCTGCGTGCAGTGAGGGAGGCTGTCTGCAAGATCATTGCCTCATTGGTTGCAAAAGTTCGTTTTCTGAAATGAGTAAGACCTAATCAAGACAGCCGAATTCTTCCTTGGAGAATCAGATGTGCCTTTGGTTATATAAACACGTATAAGT
Source organism: Coracopsis vasa (assembly GCA_026283785.1). Lineage (NCBI taxonomy): Eukaryota > Metazoa > Chordata > Aves > Psittaciformes > Psittacidae > Coracopsis > Coracopsis vasa. The sequence goes on along the minus strand of JANHGB010024420.1, from coordinate 7,100 downwards.
ATACTTAAGGATGACTAAATCATAAAGCAGATTTTTCACAGCTGGTCCTTAATTGTACATCTCATTTTCTGGATGCTTGCTCTGTGAGATTTAAAGTGAAGTGCTCACTCCTACAATTACGTTCAGTAAAGGCTGTTCTTGTAACAAATGAAATGTTACAGCATGCCATATTAAACAGAACAATCAAGTCCTGCATGGCCCAAAGCAAGCACCCAAAACTCTGTGGCTTCATTCCCTGTCTGTAAATGGGGTTAATCCATTTCTCAGAGGTAATCTGAAGCCAAAGCAGCTGTGAAGCACTGAATGTAGGTTTCAAAGAAAAGAGTAATTTGGTATTCAGAACAGAACTTTAACAAGTGTGCAGTAAGTGAGGGCTTGAATTACAAGCTTCAGAATGAAGAGGAAACAAAACTAATAATTTCTTGTTGAGAGCCATCCTGCACACATGTAATTGTTTTTTCATAGCCTTGTTTTAAATCTGATTTAATTAAAACAAACAGGAAAATTAAAACAAACAGGTCAAGTTTAGTAATACTTTGCAGGACTGAGAATGAATTCTAACAGGAAGTGCTAGATGGTAAAGGGGGCTGGCACCCCTATCTGTGATAACTTACAGATATAATACATACTGTCACTGAGACAGCATTTTCCTAAGCAGAAGCCTTGTGGCATAAACCAGCCCTGTAATTCTGGTATCTTGCTTGAGTGCCAAGAAAAGGAAGCTTTCTCCATTCTGAAAATCTTATGCATGTAATAAACTTTGTGACAGAAGGTGGTTTGAGCTGTTTATTTAGCAGCATCCCATTACATTGAGTGTAACCTTGTGGTATTTTCTGGCAGCTGTTATTGTTAAGATGAGGTTTTCTGGTAGAATTAGCACCTTCTACTAAAACCATCTAAGATGGGCAAAGCACTGTAACGTTGGGGGCAGGAGAACTTGATTTAGGTGAAAATGCTAGTGGAGTGCAGCTTAAATGACTGTTTCTGCTTTCTGCAGCACATAGGGTAAAACTGTATTTAGGACTGCAAAACAAATGAATATGCTACTTAACATCTCTTCCGAGTAGTCTTGTATTTTTCAGTTTGTCTGCTCTGTGGTGCTTGTGAAGCTTGGTGTTGGCACCATTTTGATTCTCATATGCTTGAATCCTGAGGTGCTTTTAAAAAGTACTCATGATTCCCCAGAGTTTGCGATCCTCTTATTTAGGAGGTGGAGGCAGGTGACATAAGGTGAATAGAAATGGAGACTGAAAACCATGCAAGTTGTGACTTTGCCTTGGAAACAACAGAAAGATGGGACAGTTGTTCTTTCCTCCAAAAATAATGCTGCCCCCCATGAAACTTTGTCCCTTGGCAAGAATTTTTCCCTTTGTATGTTATGTCACAGGTGATTCATTACTTCAGAGTGCAGATTAAAAATTAAACATAAAGCCATCCCACAATAGCTTTATTTTTAATTATCCGTTGTTAGCCCCCAGTTGGGGAGTGGGGGTGGGGAGAGGCTTCTTAAAACAGTTTTCTGTTTGTGTTGCGGTTTTTTACATTTTTACTGTATTCTGTTTTAGAACACGAAAGCATTTCATTTTGTCAATAATTGTGCAGTATGAAAGAAATATCCTTCCTGAGGGCATCTCACCAGTCACAGAATGTAATTTAAAGCTGAGGTTTGCAGTGTACTTAAAGCAAGAATTTTGCTTTCTTTCATATATATATATGAGAATTGGAGTGCCTGTCTTCTAAGACAAAATACTTTTTACAGCACAAGTCGGTTTGTTAAAATCTTTAATAAATTACTTATTTTCACCAGATGATAGTGGTATTAAAATGTAAGCCCTTCACATTAAAATTCTTTGAAATAACATGAAAATGTTGTAAAATGTGCTGCTGTTGACCAAATTTGTTACTGAACATGTCTATATATTATATCTCAAACTCATCCTTATGTATCCTTCACTGCATCTGTTGGCATCTGCATTAGTCCAAGGCCAAATGCAATGTCACACTAACTCCTGCATTTACTTCATATATGACAAGGGGATTTTGTGGAGAAGAACTCAAGTTTTTAGACCTGATTTTTTCTGTGAATTGTTTTGCAGTATAATGGGGGGGAAACATTGCAGTCCATTCTGAGCCTTACACAGAACTTCACCAATCTGCCAAGTTTGTAAATAAAAATACTCAGTTGTGTGCTTGCTTCTGGCTTGAATCCTCTCTTTTTCTGAAATAGTTATTTTGAAAAGTTGAGGATTTGGGATAGGGAAGGTGATAGAGTATTTTGTAATGGTTTGTTATCTTGAGATGTCTGTGGCATGCAGTGTCTCTGTGTGTACATTTTAGTGTAGTGGCAGTGATTCAAGATTAAATGGTGATGGTATTCCTGTAGGGATGAATCTGATAGATTTCATACATTGAGTGGTGGGACCACATCATACAGATACTGGAAATTTTCTGTGTTTGGAGATGTCATCTATCGTGGAGCTGCCCAATCAGCTTGCTCAGATTTTTTTTTTTCATGTCAGGTTGGTACAGAAAAGACAAGAGCTGTACAAAAGCAGCTTCCTAGGGCCATCTGGAATCCGGCTACTCCCAGCTGCTGCAGGTCAGAGACTAACTGGTCTTGTGTTGGCAGGTTAAATGTAATGTAGTGGTCTAAGAGGAAATCATTGCTTTTGTTTGATCTTCCTGTACTTGTTTCACAAGCTTTCAAACACCACTCGCTAATCAAGAACACAGTTAAGTGCTAAGAGAAAGGAAGTAGTCCAGCTGGTATTGCAGTAATCGAAGTACACTAGGAATTCATAATCAGCTGTATAAATAGACTTCACAATAAAACCAATCAGTGTAGTGTCACAGGAAGTGGAATCATATACCATCTGTATTCTTCTTTCGCTCTGAGGGCATAGGGTAGCATTATGTTGTTGAATTGATTTGAGCATCTTTGCACCAGAGACATGTGAGCTACATGGAAGAAAGTCAACCTGAGACTGCAGGTGCTGGGATGTGCTGCCTTCTCTCTGTCAGTATTAAGTACCTGCTGGAACGCCTAATTTTAATTCTGTTAATCTAACTCAGTCTATTTTGCAGAATACTCAGCAATTCATCTACTACTCTTTTTCTCTCTCCTTCCACATTCTGCTGTACCACATCATGAGGTCATTTTGACTTTTCACAAAGGCTTTTTGTGTGTTCTAGCAAGTTGCACTCCTTGTTCCCCTCCCCATCTTGTTATTCCAGAGAAGATGTCAAGCGATGGAAGGTCAAGTTTTGTTCTAAACAAAGAAAAACTTAATGTTCTATATCACAGCAGAGGAAGAAGTTGCATTTTTTTCCACTGTGTACACCTGTGTTCTACCTCTGTGTTGTGTGTCTTAACCAACTGTGCAGTTACCAGGCCACCAAAGGGAGCTATAATTACCTGGTTATTGCATTATAATTACTGTGTTTGCTGTCTATTAAGATTCTCAGGGTAATAGGGTTGAGTGATTTGGACATGATCTGTGGATCTCTTGTTTTGGTGATGTTATTGTTGGTTTAGGCAGTCAGGGCACTGAAAGATTTCAACTTGCCTAACTTTCAAAACTGAAAGAGGTTGAAACTTGTCTTAGTCCCCTAACAAAAGGCCTCTCTACTTGTGACTGACTTGTTAACAAAATTAAGGTATGAAATTCTGCTACCTGGGAAAACATAAACTAGGTGATGATACTAAAACTTTTATGTTATCCTGTTTTGTTTGTTTGTTTTTCTTGTAGCTGCTTCTTTCTTTATTACACATTTTCTCAGATACCTTCTCGAGATACTACAGCTAATTACTAAACTCCGTTCTATAGTCTGGAATATGAATGAGGTGCCATTTCTTATAATTATGAGCAATTTGCTCTGCAGTGTACCCTTTACCAAAGTTCACAGCTTTTAGGTTGTTTTTTGGGTTTTTTTCCTTTAACTAAACTATGGTCTTAATGCCAGTTAATAATTTCAAGTATCATTGATGAGTTCTTTTCCAGTATTACACTTTGTCTTGATCTTAATCCTGCTAGTGTTCATGGAGCTGTTATAACCTGATAATAGATAAGTGTTATTTCTTCTGAACTGTTACTCTTTACAAGGCAACCAATGGCTTTATTAGGAATGTGGATCATACAGTTGTACTCTTGTATCATCCACCAAACTGTAAGGCTTTGACTTCATGAGGTGGTTTTCTTGATAGAGCTGTTTGTTTCTGTGGTGACAGTGTTGTAGACTGCGTTCTGGACATTGTTGATGGTGCTTAGGATCTGTTTATGCTTTGAAGTTATAGAGAATATTAAGAAAAAAATACTGGTGTATTTATAGCCTCTGTTTTTTTTTGCTTACGTGTATGCTTTTTCAGTCAGTCTTGAGAGCTCTTGTAGGAAACACTTCAGATTGCAATTCAGTCTCATAACTTTATATCTGAAGAGCATTCACTGCTCTAATTTGAAGCCTGTATAGAAACCACAGAACCTTTTGCTGGGTAAATGTTAATACTCTTGATGTCACTACAGGGTTCAGATCTTTCAGCTTTTGTCCTCCGTACTTTTTTTCATACTTCAGAAGGTTTGTTCTGTGATGGAGTGTTTCACTTGCAGAATTGGCTCTCAAGTTGTAGAAAGACTTCTGAGAGGAGGTAAAGCAGAGATTTTTGTACTACTTCAGAGCCTCCATGTGCACTTGGGTTTGTTAAATTTTTACAGATGTTCTTGCCTAACTTTGGTAGGCCTTGTAGGGAATGTGTCCTCTTGCAGCCACCTTGTCTCTGTCCTCAAGAAACAACTCTTTCATAATAATACCAGGCAACAGCTTTCACTTTCCTTATAGCAAATTTTTTTCTTTTGGTGGTCTGCGTAGCTCAGTCAAAATCAATCTTCTGGACATCTTTATCCTTCCGTGCTCCATATTTTCCTTCTACTTCATTTTTTTTTTAGTTCTGTTTTTCACTTGGATGTATACTTGATTTGTATTTGCATGTAGACCGTAAATATTTGATAATCAGTGAATATTTGTTCTCACCTCTGAGGCTTTTGTTTGTGTTTGCATTTATTTATGTCCTGCTGGTTGAGGTAGGAATGCCTTTGTAATCGTGTGGTGTGCATTGCTGATTTGTTCACGTACCTTTCTGTTAGTATTTAAGTTAATGGTATAATCAGTTTCATCTGGTTCCATATCTAGAGCATACTTCTAGGAATGTAACAATAACCAAGATTTTCTCTGTTAATTCAAAGCTCTCATTCTCGTTTTGTCTTCAGTAACATGGAATGCGTTGCAATTGCGTTGAGCTTATGTACCACCTATCGCCAAACACAGGGCAAATTTTGTGTTTACTCTGCTTTTACTTGTGCCTGTGCAACCAACTTAAAGTTTAAATAGCTCCATGAACTTCTTTCATATTGAACCAGCACATTTACTTCTTGTAGTTGAAAAAGCCTCACAATGTGCGCATTCCTTTTACTTTTTACCCTGTTTGTAGATGAGTAGTGCTTTGATCTAATATTTCGAATCTAGTAGTTGCTCTCCAGAATTTACATGAAATGTATGGCTTGTCTTCTGATGCTGTCTATGTTTGAGTGATTACTTAGAGTGTCCTAAAATTTGTGTCAGTAATGATGCAAAATTGTGCAAATACAGTGCTGACTCTTCTAAAATCTATAAACCAGCCCAGGCTGTGGCCTTTTGTCTTTTTCCTTTTTTCTTTTTTCTTTAATTCTCTGCAGCAGGTTCTTGCCACTCTGAGTTAAAGTCAGAGAAGAGGGAGAGTATAAATCTGCCTTTAAGGTTGGATCTCTTAACGTTACAAGCTGTTTCACAGCATGTGGGTCTGTCTCAAGTTTATACCACACGGTTCTGTCAAGCAAGTCTGGTACAGTCAGCAATCATTGACACCTTCATTGATAGCTTTGGGAGATAGGAAAGTAAGTAGAAATGTATTTCACTATATAATCTGAACACTTTTATTTCCTTGACTCTGCAAAGATGATTCTCTTGGGGAATATGGAGACAGAGAGGGCAAGTTTGAGTAGCTTTAATTAAATTGCCTTCATTGTACCAGACCCTGTCTACATAGAAATTCATCTCCAGGAATGTCAGACATCTGAATTGTCTCTTACTACAAAAAAAAAAATAATGTTCAACTTGAAGCCTTGTATGATCTTTTTAATGTATTCCTAGCACTTGATCTGACATATAATAATGGTGGTGAAGGTGTAGTGTAAACAAGTGCAAAAAGACCTAAGGAAGACATGGGACTAATGTAAAGCAAATCTTCCTTGGGTCACGTTTTTATTTTGTTTATTACATTTAGTGATTTTTCTTTCTGTAAGTAATGCTAACAGCTGTAAAAAAAGGAGGAGAGTAGGTGTAGTTTCCTTCTTCTGAAATAGGTAATCTTTCTTGACAATCTAAAGTAAGTCTTAGAAGCTGTGACTCCTTGTGACATTGTGATCACAGTCAGGTAGTGCTAATGCAGTGTTGTGTCTGTAATAGGTTCATAGTGCAAAATGTTGTTAGTGTAATAGTGCTCAGAAAGGGCAAGAACTGGAAGTGTGCTGCTCAATGCTGGTGCTCAGAACTGTGAGAAAGCCAGCAGAAGGGGGAAATAGGCTGAAATCAGAGGGGAGTAATTTTGATGTATGCTCCTGCTCACCTGCATGGACACTATCACCTTGATGCAGAATTAGAGTAGGAATTTGTTTTTAGTTGAAAGAATGAACATCTTTATCTTTTTGTTCTCTGGACATTTTCATATGGAAAGGAAAATCTTAAAGTATTCATAGGTAGATATTTTTGTTACATTATTTTGAACATTTTCATGAAAAGAAGACATGTTGGTTTAGATTACTTCTCATTTATTTTCCAGAAAACAGTAATCTATTTGGATGAAGCAGTTGTATATAAGTGGTATTAAGACACTAAGGCCTCCATTCAGAAACTAAGATTCCAAAACAGGCACTAAGTTCTCCCTTCATACACTAAGGCCTCCATTCAGACACTAAATTCTGCTAATAGACACTAAGTCCTCCACGCGGGCACTGAGTCCTCCACGCGGGCACTGAGTCCTCCACGCGGGCACTGAGTCCTCCACGCGGGCA